>JAVTVY010019507.1:0-82542 GCA_036873755.1 Hanleya hanleyi | reverse complement strand
AGAGCCATGCACACAAGAACTGCCTGATATGATTTTACCCCAGTGCAATCAGAGAGTAATCAAAGGGTAATCTTAATAAATTGATATCCTATCATTGCTCCACAGTCGTCATGGTCGTATATGTCGCTATGTAGGACCTTACAGATTTCAATTAAATTTGGTGTTCAGAGGGCCCAGGTCGTGAATATTTAATAATCTTAGGACATCATGGCCGTATTTTAAGTACTTTACTTGCAGTAGGGGAGAGGAGATAGGATCAGTCGTCGCCTACGCTTCAACCCAAGGACCAGTCGACTTCTATCTCGCGTTATGGTGCTAAACTGACGAGAGCGCTGCAACATCAAAAGATACCCGGCCCGCATGGCGTCGGATTCAGCTGACATGACCGAGCCAACCAAAAAGCCCCTAACATTATGTTTCCTTCAAAGAACTATGTATTGTTTTCTGGATTGGTTGATACTCATGTTACTGCGAGCCGGTTAGATCCTACATGTGGCATAACCAAATGGGAGAGTAGATAGGATTTAATTTTTATTAGATCAAATCAGAGGGCATACAATCTGATGCCATGAGAATGAGTAGGGAAAGAGAAGGTCAAATTTTAATCAGGCATGTCTGACAGCTATTTATTGTTGGTTTTACAACTTATTTTATACCCAGTCAAAATAACCAGCCCACACAATTCGGAAAACTCACATCGGCAAAAATACAGTCATGTTAAAATAATTCCTATTTAACACCATGTTAAATATTGCTGAGGTGATATGATTATGCTACGACATTTACCTCGGCAATTGCTGATTGCTGACACAAGTGACACGAACACCAATGTACATGTACCATACACAAGCTTTATTTCATATGTATATAGTGCATCTCTAATTCAAGAAGAGAAATATGATGAGAATCTCCCTTTCTCACAGTTCAGTTTTAGGTTCATATATGTACAAAACAAGAAGAAGGACAATTGCAAGAAATAGATGTACACTAATTTTCCAAATTCATCGAACAGCTCAACAATAAAAATATTTATTTAGTTATCAACATGGGTGGTGTACACAGTCAGTCTGTGCTTTTCTTTCCGGAGGCTCTCCAGAGCATCCTCGCGAGCCAGTTTATCAACCGAACTGTTAGGATCGATACACTGGCTTGGTTAGTTGCCCATACTAGTTCTGGATATAAATAGGTCAAGGGGTTCCCCCTAAATCAAACCAATCAACCAACGTGCTAAGCCAGCTGATTATGCCAATCCACTGTGAGGTATGAGATGTGACTGGTTTGGATTTCATCATGGGCCGAACTGCTTTGATGTGCATGTAGGGATGAAATACACATGCGAAGTCAAAGCAAAACAGCAGGCTTGGGTTGCTGACATGCTAATTCAAAACAAGCATCGGGGATGAAATGTACGAGATTGTATAACAGAAGTATTGACTCAAGAACTCATTCGAATCACCAAAAATGTCCCGGTAAACCATCTGCGAGGATTTGGGATTTACTTGGGCTTGTGAAGATGAAGACGCGCACAAACAAACCAAGGAAAAACAATTAATATAAACATACATGTACAGAGATGGCAATATATACATGTACATCATGTTTAACACAAATTGTATGATGCTCTGGGTTACAAACAGAACAACCGAATTCAGGAAAAAATGCATTTCTCATTGTTCTTTTTCAATGTGACATTAGCTCAACCCCGGAACAAGAGCCCAAGGGACTTCAATATACGCCCGTATATCTGAAATTACATTGGTCCAAATTTCAAGGTTGTTTAATAGCCTTGATTCCAATTGGTAGCTAGCAATCCGGAGAAAGGTATACAATTTTGTGTTTCTGAGAATGTAACATATATCACATCTTATTTTGAATGATAAACTAAAATGAGCTCAACTCTTGGTAACTAGTTGACCTTGAAACAAGAGCTGAGAGCAGACACATATCCCACACTGAAATCGACAAGTCAAACACAAGAAAATATTAGTTTTCCTGCAAATGGATTTCTTCAGGCGAGAGAATTTTTCATGAAGGAAGAAGAAAGTGATGAAGTGAACCTTTGTTCTTTAGTTAATAAAAAGGACCCCTCTCCCCGTTAAATTAGTAGATGTATGGTTTTTATTTCACAACAGTTTAACTAAATGTAGCTGTTTCAAACATGGGAGACAACTCCACAGGACAAATGCCATACACCATCAATGATGGGAGAATGCCATCATGCAGTTTCATAGAGTACAATACCTATATAAAATGAAAACACTGAGAAAAAAACTTTGGAACCACTTTCCAGGTTCAGTTCCTGGCCCCCTGACTATTAGTTCAATTTTATTCTCATCAAACAGGTCAAATGGCGTCGTGACACTGACCTCCGAACAGATAATGTTATGCTATATACTACATCTTTTATATTGTTTTAAAATGTGCTATAAGACTGTATAATACTGATATATACTGTGTATATGTATAATATCTTATCACTATGTCACTCATTATCGTAAAACATTATGTGGAAATCCTTATATCCTTAAATATAGAAAATAAAAAATATATACAAAAAATTGTGTTATTGCCAAATTATTTAAAAACTATGTTCAAAATAACCTAAAAACATTGGGTGGGGTAAATGTCCACTGGGGGAAATGCCCACTGAGGGAAATGTCCGTACACCGGGGGGCCAAATTGCTCCTTGTCCCCCCCCCCCCCATTCTCTCTGAATATTGGGGAGTCTTGACTGAAATTCTTGGTCACATTGATAGAAAAAAAATAATTCTGGGCTCTATTTTAAATTCTTCTGTCAGGTATGTTAATGATACCGTATCCATGTACTAATGTACATGATTATCTATAGATTTATGTGTATATTATAGAATAAATCGCAAATAATATAGATATTCTTAAATCTCAGATTGTCACCGGAGATGTTTTTCTCCATGAAAGCCATACAATAAATAAAGGCACAGATTTAAACCTGTTTCTGTTGTCTTAGGTATATTAATAACCGATGCCAATAGTCAGTTAATAGCTATAGATTGTTATTATAACGATTTGCCAGTGACATTAAGAATATAATTTTTCCAGCTGTACAGATTGACATCTAGTTTTAACCTAGGTGGGCTATAGGGGGTGGTAATCAGGTAATGCGGATTATGGTCTTGAGTCAGTTTAGGCCGAGCTGACCTGACCTGCAACAGACCGCAGGATTAAGTTATTCGGATATATTTACCTTTGCGACTGTAGAGTAAAGACCGAATGTATGTCTCTGGATGCGATCTGTTCAATCATGCGAAACAAGATTGTTCGGATCTGATATGGAGAAGAAAATTGAACGTAAGCTGTCACGAGTCAGAGCGAAAATAGAAGTGGAAGGAAAATGGCCGTGTGAAAGTCACATGAAATCGCGTCAGTAGCGCGAGACCGAGGGAGATAGTTGGGCACACAAGTCATCAATAAGTTCTCTTCGATGTACCGGTACATCACATACCGGTACCTCTGGTCAGAGAAACCCACAGCGAACGAAACCCCCACGAACCCCCCCCCCCCCCACCATCACATATTATTTTTTATGCTACTTCAGCAATAAAACGAATAAAACATGGTAAATGATAATAGGTCAAGACAATGTTATTTCATATTCATATATCAATTTGTCGGGTAATTGGACACCCTTTTATATTTATGCGTGTTTTATCTGATGTTTGTAGTTGTGTATGTTTTATATGTATGTTTGATTGCGTTTTAGCCCTGCTGGGCACAACTTTTACCCAAATAAACTATTCTATATCATGAATTCCAGCGTGGCGGATTTACTAGGTAGGCCTACCGGTGTGATGGATATAAGAATGTCTGGTGATTGGTGTCTCTTTTCTTATACTTTTCTATTGCAACTAAGGGGGACACTTGTCCCCAATGTGGAGAAAATTTTCCTAGCTGGGTTAGAAGATCTTAGCCAATCTTAGCCACCGGACATTCTTAGCATCCACACTGGTCCATTCATGTTTTCAGTTCTTCTGAATCTCTGTTATTACTCGTCCATGGTAACATCTATTTTGGAATTTCAGTTTCCTAGCCCTATTACTAAGAAATGTAGGATGAGAGAAAAAAAAGGGGGAATACTGTTGTTTTTAACCTGATCACGTGATATTCGAATACCGCGTGGCGGAATTACGGTGAAGTAACCGCCTTATGAAGACGTGTTGGTTACACATACATATTCCATACTCTGAAAAAACAGTTGTGTACAGAATTGCACATCTGCAAAACTTGTGTATCAGAAGTACTTTTTCTACACAAATTGTGTATCAGAGCTACACAGTGGTTGAAGATGTTCAATTTTGTTACAGCGCTTGTACCTGTGGTATACAGTTTGTGGTTGTTTTTAGAGAGTAAAAGCTCGAATGTTTCTCATTTCAGATGATGTTTTATTCGAATCCTGAGAGTCTGCACTACATTATTCCTCATTTCTGTCAAGTAAAGTTTCAAATTGACGAATGTGGTTAAGCAAAACTGCGTGACGGAATTACAGTTTCGTCCATGTTTTAAGGAAGTGTGATTTTTCCTATTTTATAAATTTCAACTTAAAAAAAAAAAAAAAATCTGTGGACAGACCCAAACACATGGATTCTGTTGTCATGTGTCCGGCAATGCGCGTATAATCGATTGAATGTAAAGAGCGAGAATGATTGGTCAACAACATGGGCGAAATTGCTCGGGAATGACATAACCGAGATTTTGAATTATATGACGGAATTACATTTTGGTTACAGATTTAGTGGAATCCATGATATTATGATCTTTAATTACTTCTGTAGCCTGTTCATCATACATGATCTATAATTTAAGCACAAAAAAAGGTAAATAAAATTTAAAATAACATGCACTTCTCAGGGTACAGTTTCTTTTTATCCACTATCATTAAGATAACTTGCAGCACATTTAAAAGCAGATCAAAGTTCGTAGAGTGAGATTCATGTGTACGATTTGCGCCAAGTGAATGATACACAGTTAAGTTGCGATTATGATTCATGCATTCATTGTTTATTAATAATTGTTTGGGTGTAAATCAATCAATGTTGCTTAAGTATAATAATAAAATAAAGCTGACATACACAAAGAAAATGACAAAAACTATTTCATGATATTTCGAAAAACCTGACTTCCCGGAGATGGCTCCATTCCCATCTTCTACCGACAACCACACCCCCACCTGGGCCAGGGACCCACCAGGGCGAGCCATATCGTGGAAGACAGTCCAGCCCCCTGTCCAACGACAGGCACACCCGAGCAGGGGCGACAAAGTAGTATAGACACGCAGCGAAACGTTATATACATGAATATCCAATATCATGCTAATTGTCGAAATGATACACGGTAATTATATTGCAAATATTTGAAAGCATCAGTGACTTGTTGAATAGGAATCTTACTCTTTAGTCATGAGTGGATTTAAATAGGATGATGATGATGATCTTCACTGAGGTTCCCGCGTCTATCAATTAACATACAGTCAGTAGTTTATTGGAATGTTCTGGGGATTCCAAAAAAATCGTGAACCTTGTAAAAATATGCTAAGGGACGGTTTATTTTTACCAGGGGGTGGACCGGGGGAATCAGGGGGAGGGGGGGCACTAAATTTTCAAACTCAGGGGGGGGTGGGGACAAATTTTTGGGAAGTTTGGTTCCGGGGGAGGGGGGGGGGGACAAAATTATCACAGATAGAACACCTGAATTCAACCTCGGCGTATTTCTATAACACCAACATTTGAGAACATGAACCCATCCCCATGTACCTCCTTTTGGCCCTGGTCGGGAGATATTTATTTTGAGATTATTTTGTTCCAGCATATTCTCAGCTGAGATAAGAATGACAAAATCTAATAATTGCCAACTGAACTAATCCTCTATAAACATGACTAATCCCCCATAAACAAACATCAAGTATACACATTCGAAGACTGAATGAAGATTACATAATAACCTAGTCCTTTACTTTGGTTCAACCCAGATGGGAAGATGTATCATTGACAGCAGCAGAAATACCGGGGCAATTAAATGCTAGTTTAACCATGATTTAATACAGATACATCCAGATTGTGTTGATCATGTTTAACAGAATACAGTAAAACCTAAACAGTTAATTTCCATATTATTCGGGGAAAAGTACCAGCCGGCAACAAAACAAAATTCATTTAATTCATTTAGAAAAAATCTTTTCAAAATAAATCAAACCTTGACACTGTACAATACCTTATCATAGGGCGACTGGGGAAAATGGAAAACGAAATTTAGCATTAGACTTTCTTAGTTTAAACATATTTGATTACCTCAATAATAGCAATAGGATTGGGGACAAGTTCTAATCAACTTACGTGCCCTCTCAGAAATTACATACAAAGATAAATAATCAGGCGGCAAAACAGACATTAACTTCGGCATACAGACTTTCTTCCACATTTATGTGTAAAATGTGAACTTTTTTGCAATGAAATAAAAATAAAGTTTTGTTGAAAATACATATTTTAATAAGTCAAAAAAAACAAAAAAACAAGAAAACTATGCTCATACTAGTAAAATCAGGGAAAGTAAACAGTCCATGACGGGAAATGTCCGAAGGGAAATTGTTAGCCAGGGGAAGTGTATGCGCGGCGATTCTCCTCTCGGACCTGGTATACCAGGACAAAATGGCAGTCGACCAACAGTTACATGTCTTTTCTAATCTCTCTCGATGTCTTTGGGGTGATAGTTTTAAATATGTCTTTGCAATAGTCATCATGTGCCCGAAGTGAACTTGGGATATCGGGGAAGGCAGATCGGTACTTATACGCTGTGTATTAATGGTGGGATGGTGATCGGATTGAAGATAAGTGCGGCTGATGATTCAAGACAATTTCCATACAATTTAAGCTACGGCCCTGGCATAATGGGAGACAAGGCTGTTCGAAGGTTGGAATCAATATTGCATGCCGCCCTCGACGCGCCGAAAGCAAGGCATATTGTGTTTCATTTTCGATAAATTTTTCGACTTTAAAGCTGTCAGTTTTCATATCAATAGTGCTGAATATCACTACAGGGGTTTATCCATCTGGCCACTCAAATTTGAAAATGAAAAAAAATCCACATTGGCTCTCACCATGTCACTTAGTATGTAAAAATTTGTCGAAAACAGAAATGAAATCGTCCAGTTTGACGCCTATTTACATGATACGAGACGATCGGGAGTCTTTTGGTGAACTTTTTTATATGCATATGTTTGACGAAATATGGACGCATCATCATGTAGACATCGGGCACGATGAACTAAAACAGTGGACTTTTAGAACGGAAAATGTACGTCGGAAGAAGCACAAATAGGACCAGTCGCCATGAGAGCTGTCGAACATTTATGCTGGTCTTCTCTGAGGTCCGCGCGTCCGTCCTTTATAGCCGGGTCGCTGCAGCGCAACCGTTACATTACGGGCTACCTACCAAGGTGAAGACATTTGGGTTACAGCACTTCGTTTCCTGAGTGGATTTGAGCGACAGAACGTGAGGGGACCATAGTATGGGGGAATTATCATTCTTCTAATAGAAGCGCCGAGAAATATCACCAGCCACGCATCGTTTTCCGCTTTGATTTGACACGTCTCTAACCGACTGGATGTATGGGGAGGACGGAGATGGATAGATTTCTTCTGCGTAGTTGACGGAATTTACAATTATGATTAACACCAGATCTGAGAGTACGCTCTCTACCGCCAAGATCGGGAGCGACTATTGTAGATCTATTTTCCGTAGATCTGGACTTTCAACGGCGGATGGAAGTTTGCAGGAAGGCTAACATACCGGTAGTGCCCGCCTACGAAGCTGGGTCATCATGACATGAAGGAACCAGACGCATGGCTATATATCGGTTATCGAATTTTGCGCTCCGACAAAAAATGCTGAAACAAAAATAAAATAAATATTAACTGCTCCACCCCTGGCCTATATACAATAAATGTCACACATATGATGAACAAACATTTAGAGATGCATGTGTTTCACAGTATTTATATTGATATATGTTCATGAAACCGACAAGATTCGAATGACCATCCTAGAAAATTATATGCAAATAGATTTGCATATGCTATTAAACGTGTGATCATCCGCATGTGCGAGCACCTTTCATTGGTTTCAAATCCTGCAATTTGCAAACGTTTCTATAGTCTAGGAATATTATCAGATATCCATTTATCATAACCGTGTGTAACATATGCAAATAGTCATATATAACATCTATGTAGTGCACGTTGCAAATATAATGAAATACGAAAATGTCATTACATGAAACCTAGCAATTTCATGCGTGTTATGTTCAATTTTACCAACTCGTCATCCATATAGGAAATGTTTCAGAAATATACAGATTTAATAATCCAAGTGAAATGTAGATAGAAACCATTGATTTCACCGTACATTACACGTATAAGGAAGACTCGTATGTACAAGCATATATCACAAGGTGGTTACATACATCATGTCCATATGCCAATGACCTGGCCACTGTATGGCGAAGCTATGGCAACTATTTTTATTTGCTTATATACGAACGGATTGGAATTTATTTTAAATCCGACTATATAAAATCCTTCATCACACGGGTTAAATATAACTAAACTAGAACATATTCAATATGCTCAGTATGGTATTCAAATGTTAAGTGAATGCAATCATTTAATTTTTCTCAACCTACTAGTCAAATGTCTGTGAATGCGACCGTTCACCAGGGTATCAAATATAAGTAAAACTATATATTCAATACGGCGGTTCATCCCCTATTTGCAACCAATCAAATCAATGTACACCCGAAACATTCCACATGGTTATGTCATATAGGTGAAATTAGGGACTCTCCAAGCTGCACTGTACAGTTAAATTATTATAAATATCTAATTACACCATATCGGAAATGTATTATAAATGAATGCAAATTTCGGACTCTCACATACCTGCACCATACATTTAACATACATGTTAAATGTACAATTTTCTGTAGTGGCAGCGCGCGGTTATAGGAGGCCGACGGATAAGCGCGTGGTTATAAACTGTAGCACTTTAAAATTGAATGGGGCTCTTGCTGTCAACATATCAATTTACCATATACATGTAGGATGTAGGAGCTTATTGTTGTTGTTGTGGTTGCTTGTGTTTAAATCTCCTTGTCCCTGAGAAAAAATTATGGATGATTGCTCGTTGAATGTATGAGCTGATGGCTGAGTTTTTCTCAGCTCTATTGTATCAATGAACTGAGTATTGGAAAATATTTATACGGTAAACAACTTTTTAGTAATAAGTATTTTAGGAATGGAACGCCACGATGTCTTTCTACCACCAATGTAAACAGTTGATAAAAAAAAATAGTTAGACAAGAATTTTGATTGATCGTCTCAATATAGCTGAAATATTGCTCAACGCATTAATTTTCTCTGTGTCTCTTTGTAAATTCTGTCTTGCAAGAACTTCATGCCTGTTTGGAATTGGTGATAACTGTCGAACGTAAAAGTTCTTTCGATTATTGATGCGCAAATTCTTTAATTTAGACTACCACGGTTGAATACTGTCTGACGCCAATACTCTAGTATTTATGTTGAATCGTTTCAAAGCTTTGGTTCTAGAAAAATGTGTATGTTCTTGATAGCAATTATTTGCCAAACTCAACAAATTCCTCAATATACATATAATGTGCATGATATCACAGGATAGGTGCGAGTATAAAATTAGCAAATGTACAATATTGCTACATTAGTGCACTCAGTAATTAGCGAACTCTATATAATATGTGCAGAGCTGACAAAGGCGATATAAGCCTGATGGATACCTGAATAAACTAAACAATAAGGAAACTATTCAACCCCCTTCCGGTTATATCAATAATTATATTTCAAAAAGTTTATTTGCAATTAATAAATAACTTTGTCCATATCAAAAAGATATTTGTTGACATCAAAAGCAAAGCCGATTAATTATGCATCTGTTGTAACCTCGAGGAAGCTTTTGGGGTTGATAACTAATTTTGTCTACCATTAATATTTCACCGAATTCCCGTTTTGCTTATGATGACAGCTTGGATCTGAGTTCCAAATTATGTTTGCTTGTAATGATTCACATATCGGTCGTGCATAATGTATTGACTTCCCTTTTGAACTACATCTCTTCGGCCAATTACCTGCATTGATTAGCCGATCAAAACTAATTACAAATATACACCTGGGGGTACAACTTCATTTATTAAATCAAATAAATACACTCTTAAAACACTAATCTTAGATTTAACATCTAGAATGTTGGAGGAGGGAAAGCATTGACAAAATGTTGTATTTATGACATATAAGTGTCAAATGCAACACTTTAAGCAAGTAGTGAATACAACACTTTCTAAGTGCTTTCCCTCCTCCAACATTCTAGATGTTAAATCTAACATTAGCGTTTTAAGAGTGTAAGTAAAACCAACGTTGAATATAGGGTACAGCCATATCTTCCACCATGCCATTTTCTTCCTCTTTAAGTTTCTCGGGAAATTGCTAACTTTCGATTCACCAGTCTCAACGTAATCGCGCCATTCTAACACAAGTGTAACTCAAATATTGCATCCCATGATAAAATCATACATTCTGATAGTGACCACGTTTGACAACTGTTGACTAATTCTCCTTTGCAGAAAACGAACATCTGTTTTTATTTTATCCGTATTTGTTATGGCTGTTTGACTTGAACCTGCTCACAGTGATTACAAATCATTGCGCACTTTCATTGCCCTTGATCTTGATCGTTATATGACTGAAACAAGTTTGAAAACGACGTTAAATCCTAACTCACTCACTCACTCACCCACCCAAAGATTTGAGAGTGATATTTTGTTGGGGTAGAGCAAGTTGGCTTGGATTAAGGTGCTAATAGCGTTGTGTGCAAAAGTCTTTCCGATTAAGGATGTAGAAATTTATCATGGACTACGGCTGACTATTAAATGTCAGATCTGACAACCCCATCCCGCCACCCCACCCCACAAGCCTTCTCCAAGCTAAGACATACAAGATCAGATGTGCAGATTGAAGGTTAATTCTAACATGCTCCACGTTATAGCCGTGCGCTGATTGGTCCAGACCTCAAAACATACGGAGATTATCACACGATAATCTTCATTTGTTTGTTGTGATCTGTTACATTCACGTGCCGAACTGGTGACGTCTCATTCTTGTGACACAGTGCCACAAAGCTGAGCGACGATTGGTTCATTCACTGCGCAGTGAGTGGAGCTCACACAGCTGCAGCTCGTGAACGGACAGCACACATGAGCGTGGCCTGCAAACCAGTCACGAAATTCTCACATCAAAACGAGACAAGTTTGCAGAAAATTTGCCATTCCGCTTATGAAATGAGGAAATATTTATCATTGTGCATGTTAGAATGACTACGCCGCTCAGTTTTTTGATGAGGTCTATAACTAAACATCGAAAAATTATTACACGATAATTTTCACTAAGGCGGTCATTAACTCCTAAATGAAATTGTTTTGTATCTGATCACGTGCCGTTTGAATACCGCGGAAATACAGTGAACTAACCCTCATATGAAGACATGTTGGTTACATACATATTCCATCAAAACTCGAAGTTTTTTCTTGCCTTCGAGAAGGGAAGAAGAGAAGATTTTAGCTTGATAATTTCCATGTATTTTTATAAACCTGAAAGCTGAACAGAAGGTAGTGGTTTGGACACTCGAATAAGCGAGCGATTGAGTGGTGAAATATCCTTTCAAAGATATATTTGGTGAAAAGCTATTGCTAACCTGTGGAGTACAATTTATAGCAGCAGAAATCGAGCTACCAACTTCTAACCCTAGCCCATCCCCTTACATAGATTACAACATTCAAAGGGTGATGGAAAACGATGCTGGCGTACAGACAAGAAGTCTTATGACCCCACAGACAAATGTACCGACTGTATACTTCACAAGAACCAAAAGTGACCCTTGAGATGATTTGTATCCCAGCTGCACTTTTATTAAAGCCGCTCATGTGGACATATTGAATTGTATGACCACACGGCCCCTTGCACCAGCTTGAGCGAGTTTACATACAAACATACGATGATGTAATAGCCACATCAAGTCATCAGTTGAAAAGAAATGAACTATGTGACCACCAGATAGTAAAAAGGCCCAAACGAGGGAGTATTTATTGAGTGCAAGTTCGTATTCAGAACGAATAACTTCGAAGCTCAACGCCGACCAAGCGCTTCATTCTCCACCATGTTTACAAGCCACAAACCTACAGTCACAATGATTTGAAACGTCCACCAGAAGAATCTCACCATATACAGGCAACAAGTAAAGGCAACATTAAAGGATGGTGGAAACCGATGCAGAAGTACTGACAAGAAATTATATGACCCCGCAGACAAATATACTGACTGCATAATTCGAAAGGGAGTAAAATTATTCTGCTCATCATATAGGACACGCTGGTGTTTAATGAGTGTGGATTTTTAAAACTCTTATGGGGAAATGATCCTGACGGACACACAAACGTATTATCCGTAGTTTTATTAAATTAACCTGTATACATATATCACACATATCAAATGTAGTCTTCTACCGCCATTACTTTGTATTTAACACGTCGCCATTGTCGTCTTCACTTTTATAACCTTTGAACACTATCAGGCTAAATTGTGTATACCATATCTTCTCGTTACTCTCCTTTATTAGATCTTGTCATTCGCTTTTGAAACTACAGTCAAACCCAGTGGACATTTGTATTCTGACATGTAATATTTACAAATTGGCATTCCTGTATATTCTTTATAATGCCTTAA
The DNA here is from genome assembly GCA_036873755.1 of Hanleya hanleyi. Lineage (NCBI taxonomy): Eukaryota > Metazoa > Mollusca > Polyplacophora > Lepidopleurida > Hanleyidae > Hanleya > Hanleya hanleyi. The sequence goes on along the minus strand of JAVTVY010019507.1, from coordinate 69,712 downwards.
GGACTCGAGGCCCGGGGAATAGGCTCAAACTATCGATATTTTTTCTTTGCATATTTCAAAAGTTGAAGAATAAACCTGTCAAGTGTTTCTGTTATTTTCCTTAAAAAATGTTTGCAAACGGGAAATTTTAGCACTAAACAATTCACTGTCTGTGGAAGAACTCTGCGCTGTGGGGATTAGTGCTCATTACTCACAGTTGGTGTTACCGCCTGCTGTGACTTCCGCACCTCGGCTAATTACTTGTAACTGCAATACACACAATTCACGCGCTGGGCTCATTTATTATAATTAATTGTTTTTCTACTACATTCATGCCGGAGTTTACATAATATTGAACAGGAAATTGTATGGTCTATCTCAGTGTTTTCGCGCCACATGACAAAATAAACAAATACAAACACACTGCTCAGGTGATCAACCATTTCCGGAAAGCATGTGATATATACAGATATATATACTATGCTTGTGGGACTGGGTATTATTCGTGTGCGAACCCGCGGCTTTCTCTAATGTGAACTTTGTATATACTGTGGTGGTGGAAATAAGACTCCTTTTTGACAATTTCCCGAAGGAAAAATGACAAATACTGTGCACATAATTAAAATTTATTGATACATCTCAATATTCGGTATTACTTCATTCTGCATTATCGCATTGTACATGCGGTAAATGTATAAAGTGAGGTATTTATCCAAAATAAATACTTTACATAAAGTTTTGCTGGTGATATATTCACCATCGTACATATAATTATAAAAAAGGCAAACATTATTCCCGCAAATTGTATACTTCTCGATAACATTAAAGTTTTTTAACTCCACACCGGAAATGGCTGCGGCCAGTTTTTCCCGTTTGAGGTCTGTAGACTGATCAGTTCCTGTTTTGTTCTCTTTCCTTGAGCTAGACCTTTTTCAGTTGGCAATTAAATCCATGAATGTCCAATTGCCGCAAATCACATCTCTGTAAGCCTTCTATAGAATGCTAACTGGTGGTCGACGTCTACTCAATCACCCGCGGTGAGGGATTTCGGAAGGCGTGAAAACTGATCAACGGGGCATATTCCGGCATAAAAAATCATCTTCGTGACTGGTTTTCTACACTTTCTCAAAATATATTGTTCCAAAGTGATTAAGAACGTTTGGTCTATAATCCCTATATGTTGTGTGAGAATATTGTGTCATTATCATGAAGTAGCGGACAATAATTACAGATTATCATCTGAAAAGTAGATTATTTTTGTTTACGCTCTATAGCCGACATATTTTTTTACACGGCAGGTACATACAAACTTGCTAATAACTTCTCTATTTTTCATCCGATTATGTCAATTTTTGGGGAGCATAATATATACACTACAGTCCGAACGAAAGTGTCTCAGTTTTTCAAAATGTTGCCTTGTTTTGAAGTTATTGGAACTTGAAATAGACATTCATTTTGTTTCAAAAAATAAACTTTACAATGCTCTCAAACTTTTTCTAAGAGTTTAAAAAAAAATTGAGACACTTTTGTTTGGTTTGAAAGGTTTATTATCACCATGCAAAATCTCGGACTCGTTACTTGTCAACTAAAAGGTGGAATTAGCGATATAAAAAAGACATTATTTTTTTAAATAACTGTTTTCTAACTGCAACAAAACCGTTGAAATAAACGTAAGAATTAAATTTTACTTTATTCGGAACGCCGGAATCGTGATCTTTCCAATCATATAAAACATATATATGTATGTGGAGTGGTGGTGATGGAACGAGACAGAATAAACGAGGGTGTCTAATATCAGGTGCTACCCCGGGCCTCGAGTCCTTAACATTCAGATCTATCAATATATTTCATCATTAATAATGTACTTAACAATTTGTCATTTCACAGTAATTGCCATTACTGTATCTTGATACTATGATAATGTGTTCACACTGGTATATAAGTCAGAACTATTTTACTAATTGTCCATTCCTGAACATGGTTTAAAAAATAAATCGAAAAATAGAATCACTCATATGTTCAAGAGTTAATGACTACCTTTGTGAATATTATCGTGTAATAATTTTTCGATGTTTAGTTTTAGACCGTCAATCAAAAGACCGAGCGGCGTAGCCGCGAGGTTTTTTGATGAGGTCTAAAACTAAACATCAAAAAATTGTTAAATTATTACACGATAATATTCTCTAAGAAGGTCATTAACTCCATTCTAACATGCACAATGATAAATATTTCCTCATTTCATAAACGGAATGACAAATTTTCTGCAAACTTATCCTGTGTTGATGGGAGAATTCCGTGACTGATCTGCAGGCCATGCTTGCGCGTGCTGTTCGTTCACGAGATGCAGCTGTGTGAACTCCGCCCACTGCGCAATGAATGAACCAATCGACTTTCAGCTTCGTAGCACTGCGTCACAAGAATGAGACGTCACCAGTTCGGCACGTGAATGAAAGAGATCAGAACAAAACAAATGAAGATTATCGTGTGATAATCTCTATATGTTTTGAGGTCTGGACCAATCAGCGCACTGCTATAATGTGGAGGATGTTAGAATTATCATTCTTTGTAGGCATAACATTACTTCCTTATGATGAATTCATCAGTGTAGAAATCTCAATAAACAGTGTAAAGAAACGTTCTTTTCCATTGACCAAACGCTATGTAGACGATCTGTTTGTTTTGGATGATGTCTATAGGAAGGTCGCAATAGGTGTCACAGAGCGGCCATGTTGGGTTATTCCACAGGAGGTTTTGTTTGACCTAATTTATCAAGATTAGCAAGGACCAAACAATAGACACTTCCTGTGGATTACTCCAACGTGACCGTCTTATGACGCTTATTGAAACTTTTCTTTTTATGAGGGATACATACACGCCTCTCATGATGGAGATCACCTATATTTCAAATGAAATATCAGATCTTAATAAAAAAAATACGGGTGTTGTTGCGCTTCACAGCGTGGGTTTGGTTCCGCTATACAGTCAGTATATTCGCCTGTGGGGTGATATGTCTTCTTGTCGGTGGCATCTTTTTCCATAACACTTTTTATGTTGCGTTTAATTAGGAGCTTTATGAACAAGATTTTCATGTTGTACGCAAGTTTGCATATGTGAGCACACAAAGGTGGGTAAAATTTTACGAGTTAGTTTGTTTCAAGTTTTACAATGAAGCTCTCGTTCTCCCACGGAAAAGGACGAGTCATCATTAATACATTGAATGTCACAGAGCAATGTCTACTATTTCTACGCTTCCTAAAAGAATTGAACTGAATTGATGAGCAATCCAAATCGAAGATTTATCGACCGTATTGAAGAGCTCTTCGATTCCCTTTGCAAATTCGGCAATGTTGTCATTTAGATCTTACAAACTAGATCGGACGTTCATTAACCAACTCTAGACAAACACAGTTGTCTTTACCATAGACTTGGTGCAGCGGAAAATGGCTGCGAAGGCCGCACAGATATATGGGAAATGATGTTAAATGGTTGCTACAATCATTTACCAAGCATTTTCCCCCGACTAGTCCCGCGAGACTCCCTACTACGAAACGACGCTCTAGGGGAAATGGTAGCCACCCCCCTTCAAGTTTTGGGTGGTGAGTAGACCTGCATTATTTTTGCGTATGAACTTCCGGCCAGTCACCATTAACTAGTTCCATCAAAAGACGACGGTAAGCTGCACAGATGAGTCTCTCGGTAATAGTACTAAACTACCAGACGTATATGACATCTAATGATTGATAACTGTGGGTAAAAACGCGAGAAACTGGGGAAGTATTTCTTCACAATCAACTGTGAAACGAAGCAACATGAGTTACCCCCTTGTCAAACGTTCACCTGTCGTTTATTAATAAATGGCAAAACAATTCATAATTATTACACTTTTGGGTTAAGAGTGAATAGATTTTTGGTTATCTTCCACCATTGTTGTTATATTAATCCCTTCAAATAATTAACACGGTCGCTGTTAATTTTGTTAAAATCTCACTGATAAGACCACGCTTTATCGTGATGAGTATATAAGGAGATCGAGTTGCCTACATTGGTAACGTAACTACACCGTTCAAGTGTTTCTGATTTTGAATTGAATATTGGCTGTGACGGGAAAAGTTCCTGGGAGGAATGATGTAAGAGGAAGCCTCGCTGTCAAAATAGTGGCATGGCTCTCATTTATGTGAGAGTCGTAATCTCACTATCACGAAGGCATAACTCTCTGTTCTTTATGATATTTTCTATACATTTGAGCGTCCTTCGCATGCATATCCTTCTACAGAAACGTATAGTAAATATAAAGTTTTTATGTATTGACCGTTGGGCATTTAGAATTTCCACGTGCATAATCAAAAGATATTTTTCACACGTCCCTATAAGCATTTACCTATTAACCTCCCAGAAGGCATAGAATAAAAATATATATGTTCCAACGATCCCAGTTTCGAATATTGAACAATAGTTCAATCCGAATTATGCTTCAAAGTCTTAATTTGACGTTCTGCTCGTTCTCTGAAATAGTTCAAATAATTAGGTTTTCTCTTAATTGAAGATCTCGCAGATATCGTGGCTCGGTATTCAGGGTACGATTGCCTGACCAACAGATATGCTATCTACACATATACACAAGCTTGTTCCTTGAAGGAAAACAGTTTTCAAAGATGTCAGCAAGACACAATGTTCAATGTTTATCTTAGCTGGTGTGTACTTTGAAATATATTGAAGTTGTGCTTGAAAATCATCAGATACTGGACAGGCAATGGTAATGTTTTATTCGATGCGTTTTACCCTATACGTCATCTGCATACAATTCTGATTTATTTCTTCAGAACTTCATGTAACGGGTTGCCCATCCCCTGTAACTAGCCATGGCCTCACACAATAACCAAGTATGGCATTTAGAGATGACCTCTGGCAACTATGTTATAATTTCTTTGATAGGTATTTTTTTTAATTCGGCGTATATAACACAAGACTCTTCTATGCATAACTACTTCTTTATTGCTGTGAATTCTTGTATATTAGCTTGAAAGTATCTCCAACGAAACGTCAGTTTCACAGGAATTAAGAAGTTGTTATCCATAGCTAACTTATGTTAACTTATGTCAACTATGTTCTATATTAAAATTCATAATTCATCCTGTACGAAAACGAAAAACAATATGGCAAAATTTGTGTTTTACAGGACCTGCATGTGACGAGGTGTGTGAGACGGGGGTATTGCTGACCTCCAGATGGGAAATCCCGACGATAAGCTATGGTTGTCGTCTTGAGAACCTCTCGGATAAGTCCGTGTATCCTTACTTTCTTAGGACAACAGCAACTTCGGATCTACTCTATCAGTTCCTGAAAGCAACACTACACCATTATGGATGGGATCACGTGACTTTGGTTTCCGGTTCCGAAAAAACGTGGTTGGAAATGGATAGTATATTCGAGGTTCGTATACTTTTTCGTTCTGCTGTTTGAAGTGCCTGTGCTTTATGGCCAGGCGGCTGGTGGAATACTATTAGTCAATATAGATTAGAGTCCACACAGAACTAATCTTTGATATCTTACCGCTTTGTTTTTATATGTAGCTATATTTTCAGTTTTCGAAAGAACACGTGTCTGGTAGAATGACACGATTCTTACGAATTTGGAACACCAATCTGATTAAAACTCAGACTTAATAAACCGCTCCTCTTTCGGACATGTCGCTAAATTAAGATCTGGGACAATCCCTATAACAAATCCGTCAGATGAACTCCGAATCAAATAGTTTCCGGGTCAAATAGTCGCCCAATGAGACGCGTCGTATTATAGCGTGACGGCTAATCTCCTAATCTCCGTTCTTGTTGCGATGCAGTTATGAACTGATTTTATGAAACAAATAACCGTACCTATATATCCAGCAGTGCAAGAAATATCCCTTGATCTTTTCACCTGGTCTGTCATTGAAGAGGGCATCGGGGAGCAAATAATCATCTTCGGTGATCGCTCAAGGACTGAGTCGACAGCAAAGAACGTCTTTGTCACCCGCCTGAAGCTTCAGCCTTCAGGCGGGAATTTTTGTGCGTCTCGTCCGTACACTCGGCAACATAAAGATTTCCCGTAGCCGGTAAAAAGAACGGCTATACAGTGTCTTTTACGTAGCATACATTACAGAGAGCATCTGCAGTCGCTCCTGCTTTAATGCGGACACGCCAACACACCATAATTTTAGATGTAATCGAAAATAAACGGCAAAATGGTACATCTTCAGAAAATTTATGACCCAACCCAAAGATCACAAGATCATTATTGTTCAGCATCATCAGATAAACAAGAACAGTACGATCAGACAACATGCAGGCGAAAATACGGTATAATTGATGTAATTCGTTGTTTTCCGCGTTTCAATGGTTGATCTTCAATGCAGAATCTAGGTCATAAATTTTCCGAAGATGTACCGTCTTGCGGCATCTCCACGACTGGACTGTGATTGGTCGCAAGCCTGACATGCGCGACAGATTTAAGATAGGGACTGTCCCAGATCTTAATTTAGCGACATGTCCGAAAGAGGAGCGGTTTATTAAGTCTGAGTTTTAATCAGATTGTTGGAACACCTATTTCATTCCTGGTGTTGCCGAATTTCACCACAGATTCTGTTAATCTCAAATTCAAGCAACATCACCCATAACAAGAAGAAAAAATTACAAGCAATTCAAGAATGACCACAATTTACTAAGTAGAACACAATGTTGAAAATCGGTTGGTGCACAGTTTATCAGCCTATGTATTTGCATCACCGACAATGGATCGTTCATGTAAATGTATGTGTGGATAAATCATTGCTTCTAGGAGCCAGGCTTGCCCGCATCATTGAAAACTGTTGGCCGCTTCTCTCTTGCGGGAAACTAGCCTATGTTTATGTATACTATGATTGCTTTTTTGAATTTGGTGCTAATGCTGTTACATGGAATATATGAAAAAGGTCCTTGGATTATGGACGCGGATATTCTTTAATGGGCTACCGCTGAATTATGAATGACGGACCAGACGCTGGTAATTCCATGCAGTACCACCAATACAGAGGCCTTAACCATAGAGTACCATTATTGAGGTTCAAGGAGGAAGATACAAGCTGTTAGTATGAGCGTAGGACGAGGAATATCGTGGGGATACATTTCTGTATTGCAGATGTTACTTTCCCATTCACTTCTGTTCCCGATCTCTTTATTATCAAATCCCTCTGATAATACAACCAATATATAGCTCTTTCGAACTTATAATAAAATCAAATATTGATGTCGTTGAGAAAACGGAGGCTTATCTGTATAAAGGTATACACTGTGATACATTCGTGTGTACGGACGAGAGCTAAGGGTAGATGTAAGTGGACAGCAATGTTTGCAATGGTTGGTATAGCAAACCACGTCTTACAATTATACAAACAGCTTCACAAATGCGCATAAAACACGCTACAAACATAGAATAAATAGCCCGCGCTGGGTGTTCTTTTAGCGCTGAATATTAGTCGATAACCTGTACGGTAGGGTATACACTTATCACAACTGTTCATCTATTAAGATCGCTATTACGTGCAAATAATTAGTAAGTAAATATGTCAGTAAGTAAACCCAGCCTTGCTGTATATCAAGATTCAAACATCTTGCTTCTGCTTGCTGAATCATTATTAAAAAAAAATGTCCTCTAGCTTTTGTCATATCAAAATGGTAATGCCAAATAACGCCTACTGAAGTATAATTGATAAAGAATCTTTTAACACATCAATGTGAAAATATTATACAGTCAACGGAGAAGGTAAGATCCAAATCTTACAAGAGATATACAAGAACTACATTATAAAATGCAATTTTATTCTCAGTGTGGCTAGTTGCCGTTTTAGCCGAAATATAGAGTAAAAAGTATGGCAGGCCATAATGACCCCCCCCCCCCCCCAGGCTTGTAAGGTTAAGAACAGATATATTAAAGTTTTAAATATATTTAACTACATATCACAAAAGTAACAGAAGTTAAGAATAGATACATCTCACTTTCATAACTTTTTTGCCGTAGCATTATCTGCAGCATTTGCATTTATCAAAATTCAATACTGCTTCTTCGTTCACTTTTCCGTGCATACCTGCCATGCTTTCTTTGAAGAATTGTACCTATGTTGTATCAACGACAACAGATTATGGTCGTCCGTTTGTTAGATTCTATGTCTACAGTCCATCGTCTTATTTATGGTTTCTTTTATATATCATCATATGGATGACGCTCATTTATAGCACCCACGCTCCCTCAGTGCTCCTGGTGATTCCGTTGTCCATAATATTATCATTATCATCATCAATATCATCGCAGTGGTCGTTTGTCATCCACATCATCACCATCATCACCGCCACCGTCATCATCATCAATGAATTTATCATCAGTGTCATAATTCATGTTGCTACCTTCTAGTAGTAATACTCCCTAACGCGTTTACGCCCACTAACTGATGAAGAACTGACTCTATCCTCATTGCACCTACCGGATTCTACATGTGAGTAGTAGAAAGTCAGTTGCCCGAGATTATATATTGGAATTGTCTCGAACCTGTTTATCTCACCCATGTCTTAATCCAAATTTGAAGGGTCTTAAAAAAGACCAAAATATCCAATATAGAAAATTGCGGTATTTATTGACATCGCAATTCGCTATACTCCGATAGGGTTTATGAAACTTTAAACATGTACTTTACCTTATCGTTTGTTCCCATAACTACAGGGATATATCGATAATTATAATTACTGCAGGGCGATGTACTGTTATAGATGTATCCCGGGGAATATACTGGTGGAAGTTTATATACATATTGAAAGATTATATGATCCAGTGCATGGGCGGTCAACAATTTTATTTTTCAACCCAAGGCAAATTATATTCTGTTTCAGCCCGAGACTAAGGTAGGTTCAAATAGAACACAATTTTGGAGTGCATACTCACACCTCACACATGTATAATATCCACTCAGCATGTCATAATTAGGACGCCACGCCAACCAAAGCATGTGCATGTTGCAGTGCCACATTCGTTTCCAGGAAATAAAGCAGTTCACCATTGCCATTCATGCTGCACTCAATGCATCCTGAGCATGCTGTTTGACAGAAGGCCAAGACCAGAGATTATGTGCGCCAGCACTGACGCTGCTGGATCAAAATCCATGTCGGAAGTTGGAAAGTTCCTTGTTCTGACTGAATCGTCTGTCGGTAATGCCATTTATCTGTAGAACATCAAATCAAAATCTGAAGACATTCAGAATAAAATTCATTTAAACTAGTGGAAACTTCGTCAGTTTAATTTCCACGAATTTATCAGGGCTCCGAGCGTCAGTATTTGAGCACAAATTATCTGGTTCAATTGAAGTCACAATATGCCTGCATAGTCTCTTCCATCTAAGGAGGTAGTTAAAATATACTGCCTATAACAGATTAGTATATTACCACATATCGGCATGATTTGCTAAGCATGTTGCACGAAGAACACTCGGTTACCGTACAGTATGCAATCACGGTTTGTGACAGAATAGTTAGCTCCGGTGTAGCCTTGTTCTATACTACGTGAGAACAACGCTACGGCTGCAAACCAATCGCCAGATCGAGTTGTTGGGAAAGTGCCGTACGGGCAATATTTGCCGAACCAATTGAGCATAACCAATAACATAATTCGATTCTATGTCCACTTACCTTTCATAAAACACCTTGTTTATCAGCGACTGTCCATTTTAGTTTTGCAAGACGTCTAAACTCGGACGAGGGGGGTAAAACTGCCCATATCGCCGTTGTGCGTGTAGTGTTTTTCGCGCGCGAGTTATTGTGGCGCGTAACCAGCGTTCTGATCGATGCAAAGATGATGACGATGTGGACAGTTTTACCCCCCTCGTCCGAATTTAGATCTCTTGTCAAGCTAAAAACGGACATTCACTCATAAACAAGGTGTTTTATGAAAGGTAAGAGGACATAGAATCGACATATTTTATTGGTTATGGTGAATTGGTTTGGCAAATATTGCCCGTACGGCACTTTTCCAACAACTCGATCTGGTAATTGGTTTGCAGCCATAGCGTTGTTCTCACGTAGTATAGAACAAGACTACACCGGAGCTACAGAATGGTATATTATTCGCATCCACAAGTGGAACCATTACGGTACATTGGCATGACAATTTAAGCATGTTGCACTGGCAAGTCCAATGCATTCATTCTATTATTTCACAGTGCACACACTTCATTATCAAACAGCCGGTCAACAAATATCACCCATGTGAATATATTCTACACCTAAATATCGGCATGATGTTTTAAACATGCTGTAAAGTGGACAACACAAGCATGCTGGTGAGGAGCAATTCAACTTAATCCTCAACTTCTCCCTCAATGGATTCCTGTTCGATAGCTCTTCGGAGTTGTATTTTTCATTGTGCACACATTTGGAGAAATTACCCACAGAAACTTCAGAGAGTCCAGATATTCTTGATGATTATTCGTGAACCAAACAAATTAGAAGGAAATAGAAGTTCGTACGGTGGCTCATAAGTGACATTGATATTTTTTTAATTTTGTATTTTTTTTTTTTGCATTATCACCTAGGTGGAAATTATTCTCACCTGGGTGGAAATTATTTTCACCTGGGTGATAATATTATCACCTGGGTGGAAATTATTCTCACCTGGGTGGAAATTATTTTCACCTGGGTGATATTATTATCACCTGGGTGGAAATTATTCTCATCTGGGTGGAAATTATTTTCACCTGGGTGGAAATCATTTTCACCCGGGTGATATTATTATCACCTGGGTGGAAATTATTCTCACCTGGGTGGAAATTATTCTCACCTGGGTGGAAATTATTTTCACCTGGGTGATATTATTATCACCTGGGTGGAAATTATTCTCACCTGGGTAGAAGGAGTTCGCATGAAACAACGGAGTGAACGGCGCTGGTATAGGGTGCATTCCACACCTAAATGATGTGCGGTTAAAAATAGACATGGGTTCGGGTCTTCGGCCTTAAATATATGTGAAATCTTTAAGAAAACCCCTGTAAAATTATATATTTTCCAAATGGGCACACTCATGCCATTATTCTAGGAGGCAAGTGAGCTATTGAAATTGAAAATGAAAGACGTGCAATCCTTCTTAAACCTTCTTCAACTTTTCTGAAAAACTCCTTAAAATATATGAAAATGTGTCAAATTCTACCCGCAACCCAGAGAAAACGTACGAAATGATTTTCTTTGTATGTATGTTAAAGTGTTTCCCGTCCAAAGGACAATTTAAAATGGCGAAAAAAACAGGGGGTCGACCTACTCGTTTTTTGTAAAATTTTATCGCCATAAAGGATCATCATTTTCGTTTCCCGAAAAAGTGAGGATTTTGGCCTGCCTGATATTCAATTCCGGAAACGATTAACTCCGTAGTGTCGCGTAGTTGAGACCAGCAAGCAACAACCTGTAACCATCTCGGTCATCTATACGCGGTAAGACTGACCCTGGGATCGTGTGTATCCATGGTCAGTCTACTTTCGGCAATTGCAGGAGGGAATTTCCATAAAGCAATACCACGTGACTTCGTCAGCCAATCAGCTGAAGTCTACCGACGTAACCCCAACGTAACTCGCCATTTTCGAGTCATGTGATGAACTACTTGTTCAACATTTCAGATCCACCACACCTCTTGTATGATACGAAAGTTATTCATACCTATATATTTTGTAAGCTCAGGCAATATCTGTTCCAGAAGTGGTATGAATACCTGTAATTTATCAGATTTCTCGAGTCTGTTCACCGCCGGATGAAGGCCGAACGGAATCCGGTAAAACACCAGGGGCGTCGTTAGGGGGGGGGGTCGTCCGGTGCGAACGACCCGCCCCGCTTGGCTGCGCCAAAAAAAAAACAGAAGAAAAAGCAAAAGAGAAAACAAAAAACAAAAACAGAGAAAACAAAAACAAAATAAAAAAAGCATAAAAACATAAAATAAAAAAACCCATAAAAATTACAGATAAGAGTGCCAAGACGTGTAGTGGTGTGTAAAAGGCCCGTTTTGTTTGTGTCAAACCAGGAAGTCAAATGGAGTCCGGCATATTCTTCAATATCGATGCGGGTTTATGCGAAACAAATGTGAAAATAGAACCATAGATCTATATACATTGTGTTCAGATTTGTTTCCGAGAAAACGGGTAAAACGCATCTCCGGCAACCGGAGACCCTGGAGCTTCCGGGGCCTAGGCTGCCCCTGGACCCTCGCCTGTCAGGCTGTGACGATCGCTCATGTTAGCTTTGTGTAAATGAATCGCTATCATATTGCTTCTAATGTTCCATCATGTAAAGGTCATCGGTTTTTTATGTGTTCTTTTTATGTGATAAATATAACTAAACAGTCAAATGGATTCTGGCATGAAGTATGATTTTTCCAATATCGATGAGTGCTTATAAATGCGAAACATACGTGAAAATAGAACCATAAATCTGCATACATTACGTTCGAATTTATTTCTGGGAAAACTCTTAGAACGCGTCTCTGGAGATCTGGAACTTCGGAGCTTCCGGGACCTAAACGGCTCGTGGACCCTCGCCTGTTGGGCTGTGAGGATTTCCTTGTTTTATCTGTGTGTGAATGAATCGTATCTGTAGGCATATTGGTTTCCCTCCCAAGAACTATAAGTCATCGTTTTAGGTTTTAAATATAAATAGAACGTCAAATGGATGAAGGCATGAGGTGCGATGTTTTCAATATCGATGCATGCTTATAATTGCGAGAAAAAAAATCGTGAAAATAGAATCATAAATGTGGATGCAGTATGATCAGTTTTATTTCCGGAAAAACGTTCAGAACGCATCTCCGGCTATCTAGGACCCCGGAGCTTCCGGGGCCTAGGCGGCCCCTGGACCCCCGCCTATTGGGCTGTGATAGTGGTCCCCAATTTTCAATTACGTTCCGACGCCACTGGGTTAGCCGACGAGGTATATAGGCCCAAAGCGTTATTATTGTGTTTTCAACATGACAAAGAGAATAAAATATAATACTGAATTTTGACAAATGACATGTTAGTTTAATTGTTGGAAATCGCTCAGAATGCATCTCAGGCCATCTAAGGTCTCAGAGCTGTATAATGTAACCCTAAATCTGCATACATAATGTTCAGATTTAATACTGGGAAACGCTTAGAACCCATCTCCGGCGATCGAGGACCCCAGAGCTTCCGGGGCCTAGGCGGCCCCTGGACCCTCGCCTAAAGTGCTAGATAATCGACCCCCATTTGAAAAATCCTAGCGACGCCCATGAACACCGGATATCGCTCCGCGATAATGGAGACACACGATTCGCAAGCCATCTTATGGATGGCGAAGTGTACGCAAATGCAGCAAGCAAATGTTATATCTTCGTTTGAAGAAATGGTTACGTCCAGCAGGATGATACTATAGATTTCAGTTAGTAGAAAGGGAAGAAGAATTACCATGCTGTCAAAAACAGGCGACCTTCCTTATTCTGAAATTAGGGCCATTTGTGCGAAACCGTGACCTAGTGTGGAGTGCACCCATAGTGACAGTACGTCATGTACATGTACATACGGGCAATCTGTGGCCAAATTGACTATAATATTAATACAATAAAATGAAAATATATAATGATTTTCACCCAGATGAGAATAATTTCCACCCAGGTGATAATAATTTCCACCCAGGTGATAATAATTTCCACCCAGGTGAAAATAATTTCCACCCAGGTGATAAAAATATCCACCCAGGTGAGAATAATTTCCACCCAGGTGATAATATTATCACCCAGGTGGAAATAATTTCCACCCAGGTGAGAATAATTTCCACCCAGGTGATAATAATATCACCCAGGTGAAAATAATTTCCACCCAGGTGATAATAATATCCACCCAGGTGAGAATAATTTCCACCCAGGTGATAATAATTTCCACCCAGGTGAAAATAATTTCCACCCAGGTGATAATAATATCCACCCAGGTGAGAATAATTTCCACCCAGGTGATAATATTATCACCCAGGTGAGAATAATTTCCACCTAGGTGATAATGCAAAAAAAAAAAATACAAAATTAAAAAAATATCAATGTCACTTATGAGCCACCGTAAGTTCGGCCCGTTAATTATTGCCACAATCACTATATAGCACGCGTGAGGTCAACCCCAGAATCACTTGGCTCAGCCTCCTTTGGCACACTGTTATCTTCGACATACATTAACTTGGTCTGATTGCACTGTTTCTGTGTTAATTTGACATTACATGCTGCTGGCACAAACCACGCAACACTGCATATGTGATATACCTATATCGACTAGTAGCGTTTGCTACATGTAGATTATGTGAAAATGTGACATTTCTACCAACGTCACACGACTTCCTTAGAGGGAAGCATGTCGTGTGTTCGGGCTGAGAAATGGGTTTGCGGGTAGGATTACATGCCCAATGTACATAGCAAAGTCCAAAAATACATCTATACATCACTCCATGTGTCTTTTCTATGTACATTTTCAATTATTGGCTGATAAAATGTATCCGCCTGGTGAAATTTTACTACAGGCGATGCTAGAAGAAGAGGAACAGATTTCTGTATATTCCTTGGATATGATACGCTTACAAGATTCAGTAACCGCTCATGCGAACCTCAAGGAAGCTGCTGCGATATCAAGAGGTGAGCTGATATGATTTTTACCCCTCAGCCCATAGGGCTACGGGGTCTTGTCGTTGCCATGTACGTACGTCCGTCCGTCCGTCCTAGCGTCCGTCCGTCCGTCCGTCAACATGTGTTCTTGTCCCCTGAATATCTGCAGATCTATGAAGTCAGGCCTAACCAAACTTTGGTGAGACCTTCCTGTATGGGGACTGATGAAATGATTAGGTTTTCAGATGGCTGTGATGATTTAATTATTTTTTTATTGTTTATTGATGCTCATCTTGTGCACTGCTCTCTATGCCCATCGGGAACCCTTGATTGTATGTTGCATTGTGACTCTTGAGGGTTCCCTGATTGCAAGAAGCCCTATGTAGCTGTCCATTCGAGATTCAGGCCATCTGCAGATATGCCCTTCTGGAACCCTTGGTTGTATGTTGCATTGTGACTCTTGAGAGTTCCCTGATTCGAAGAAGCCCTGTGTAGCGGTCCATTCGTGATTCAGATCATCTGAGATATGCCCTTTGGGAACCCTTGGTTGTATGTTGCATTGGGACTTGCCCTGTGTTGCTGTCCATTCGATATTCAGAGCATCTGAGAATGGTTATCATTGGATGGAACCTCAAGGCTTTAAATTAATTCACAAACCTTACTTACTGAAGGCTCTGGTAGTTTAATTCCTCAGCAAATAGGCCAGTAAAGTTTCTGGGTTTTAGCAGATTCGAGATATGACAGGGGCAGTGGCATCTAATTCTTTTAGGCCTGTATTCAAGAATATCTTTAATTTTAAAACAAACTTTTTTACTGCTTCTTTATTGAAAACATGATTCCCAGTTGCTTCTCAATTCACACATTATTGTGATATATGGGCGGCATGTCTGGATACGGATTAGAGACAATATAACCAAGAGTATCCGAGATATTACCTCTCTAACCAATTGTTAGTTGGCCTTCGATGCGCTTATGGCGTGCAACAAGTATACGATTGGCAAAAACAGTTAGGGTCCAGTTTTCGACAGTTACCAACCAACGTGATAATTGTGGTACATATTTTAGCCTATTAAATTCCATTCTGGTGGTTTAATAGCACCACTCATGCACGTGTGTTAAACCGAAAGTAAAAATCCACCATCTCGTGGGGCAGTCGAGCGGGATAAAAATGAAACTGTTGAAAATGAAACAATACACTAGCAGGTATGTTTTCACCTATTGGTTGGCTGGGCCAGGAAAAAAATATAAATTTTGTGTGTTGCATGCTTCTATTCTATGGGACCATGCAGTCAGGTTGTTGTTGTTAGTTGTTTGCTGGTAAACTTACGGGTCCGTAGATATTTCTGCCTGCTGCCAACTTACATAATTTTATCAAGCGAAGGAGAGCAAGCAGCACTGTAGTGAATAAGCAGTGAGAGATTAGAGTTCCACCAGAGATTCAGGCTGTTTTCATGCAATACTGTCCACAACTAACCAATATTTGAAAGATTACATTGTAGATGCATTTCACAGCTTTCACTTTCACGGTGTCTAAAAGATACAATCTTCGAAATTTCTTTTTATTACTATTTTAGGTGATTACCAAGGATGGGCATATGTTGTGGGTGTCCCGACTTTCATTCTGAGCAGTCAACTGTCGCAATTATTTGTTACCGGTACAACATAATTTTTTTTATTTTATTCACCGAACATGTGTTATGGTACCTTGGAAATTATTTAAAATTAGGTTAGGATAGCCTATTTCTGGCCTGACCCAGATCAATTTTGAAGCTGTTTGCGTACATGTACCTCAAGCTTATGCCTCCCCCCCCCCCCCAAAGAAATAATAATGATAATGGTGAGCATATGTCAATCAATGTGTTTCTATGCCAATAACCTGTTATCATACTTGCTCATGCATGATCTTCCCTTGCCACTGATCAAGCTACACTTTCATGCATGCTGTAATTCCACCGCAGCGCTCGCCAAAACATTTTATGCAATTTGAGTCTATTATATGTACAGTACATACATGTACATCACGCAAACCATATCCTACATGACCAGGAAAAAAATTCGGGCTGAGGGGTCAGCGGTGCTTGCAATTCATGTTAATATTTAGCATCCGCTCTAGATATCCCTTGACTTATGACCTTAATTCAAATGTGCAATGGCAGAATATTTGTACGCACAAGATACAGTGTAATAGCGTTATACTGCTGATTATACGATGTACCTACATCGTGGATGCCTAATATTCATACGATGCACACATTAATAATTATACGGTTTATATACAGTGCGAAATATAGTATTATTAATTGTAATATTTATCTACAATTAGAAGTGCACTGCTAATAATCAAACGCTGTGTCCATATATGGGAGCTGTGCTAGTACAATGTACATAACAGCGGTGGATATTTGTTAAAATGATTATATTCCAAGACAAACGAAACAGAGCTATAGATATGCATGTACATTGAAAAATTCACGAATGAGGTACGAACTATATTCCTACGAAGTAGGCTACAGATCGCAAATTGTCCGGTAATGAGTCAGTGAGTCAGTCAGTCAGTCCATACGAATCCTTTCGTCGGCAAAATAAGGAGAACCATTGACATTAGAACCTTTATTTTTGGCATGAGCGTGCATTAGGGCATTGTTACCAGCAAGTTCTGATCTGAAATAATTCTGATTAAAATTAGATTTATAATTAACACTTCAGTATATTGTTATAGATATATGTAAACTGTAGCCTTTAACGTGT
Organism: Hanleya hanleyi; assembly: GCA_036873755.1. Lineage (NCBI taxonomy): Eukaryota > Metazoa > Mollusca > Polyplacophora > Lepidopleurida > Hanleyidae > Hanleya > Hanleya hanleyi. The sequence continues at coordinate 52,354 of JAVTVY010019507.1, read as the reverse complement.
ATCCTATTTCACATCCAAACATTTCATCATTGACCACATCAGGCTTCAAATTACCCACTGATGGTGAAGTATCCTACATCAACCAATTAAGTCAGCCTGTCCGTTTTGCTCCAGCGTTTTATCGCGTTTAATGAGTATCAGTTACGGCTAAAAATACCCTGTCATTTTTCCACATTCCACTGTATGCCACATTGCCCTATTACTGAGGTTAATCTTAACGTGCATCTGGGACAATTCCACAATTGCCCGACAGCATAGGCCTACTGCATATACCCTCAAACAATCAGCGCTGTTTGCATGTTAAACCATATCATTGAAATAATATAGCAGAAAACATTAATGTGAGTTATGATATGTACACTATGACCAAAGACATGTTCATAATGTGCTAATCGGATAGTTAGGACAATCATTACTTTGCATCAGAAAGTGTGTGACTTGGATTCAATGGTTAAGACTTTGGAGGGAAATACAATTTTGACAGCAGAAATATGACCCCGCCATTTGCTGATTAGAGCGATAAAACAGGGTAGGCTAAATGGACCCTTTTCATTGCAGTATTTCTTGGCATGGATGTGAAAATATGAGGACATACTTTGGGGTTTTTTTGTACCTCTTGAATATTGACTATATATCACACTTGGATATAATTTGAACAAAAAATTACATGTGTAAACAAAATATGTCTAAATTTCTCTTGTCATTTCAAATCTCGATCCATTTTGATTCCTCGATTAGGGGATACAGAATCACTGCCACGGAGTGTGTTGGTGTGTCACAGCAATGCAATTCCGATTCACACAACGAAGCTGAGGTGGTTTAACGTTTATCAATGAAGAAAATCACCGATCAACCGCCATAGAATATAATGGGAAACAAGAAAACCGGAATAGTACATTCATCAGATTGCCGATACCCAAAATGTGTTGTCTCATATATCTAGATAACAACGTGATGTAGAGACGCTATTTATTCGTCTTTGTACCGATTATGCTCAGGAGAATGACATAGAATCATTATTATCTTGTGCATAGAAGGTGTTGGTCTTGAGTTGAATTACCGTAAACTACATAAATGCTACCTTTCTACCATAGTACTATATATAAAAAATTGTTGTATTGTTGGGAAAATAATGCGATTCAAAAAGTTGTTTTGATCCTGGACAAGGGCACTGAAAACCATTAAAGAGATGTAAATGTATTTTCACACGTCAAGCTTGAAATCTACTGAACTTTTTATTATTCAATCTGTTTCCTTTAGTTAAAAAATTGTAAAATTAAATCGGCGATCGTTATTTATTTTTGGAATGAAGGCGCATTAGGAGACTGTTACCAACAAGTTCTGAGCTGACCTACTTTTGATGAAAATTCTGACTTGGGCGGTGCCCATCTTAATATAGGTAGGATTTCAACTGGGGGTGTAATTTAAACAAAAACATTACATGTGTAATTATGTCAAAAAATTTCTTGTCATTTCAAATTCTGATTCCTTGATTAAGGGATACAGAATCACTGCCACGGAGTGTGTTGGTGTGTCACAGAATCACTGCCACAGAATGTGTTGGTGTGTCACAGATTCACATCAGCACAGTAACTGGTAAACTATTCATTCAATCCCATCACTTTTAATCTTCAACAAAATATTCAATACTGTTTTAATCGAAAATTTCTGGTGATTTTTGATGAAAATCTCTGGTGATTCTGACTTGGGCTGCATGTGCCCATCTTAATATAGGAAGGATTTCAACTTGGGGCGGGGGGGGGGGATTGCCAAGAGCTCAGTGCCTGTCGGAGTCCTAATGCCTACCTTACTTCGTAGGTCCTGTGACGCATAGTCACACTGCCATGTATAGCATTATGCAGAAAATAAAGTTTCTAGCATTTGTGTGATAAATGGAGATTGTGGCTCAAGTCTTCCTATGAGATCCATGAACTTAGACAACAGTTCATCAATCTCAACTGATATGGATTCACTACCGGTATCAAACGTGCTGATTTTGTGGGTAGAAGGGAGTAACTACTTTCAGTATCCCACAAAATTAAAATAAACCTACTTTACTAAAGCCAGAACAATAATTCACAGAAATTATGTTCATTCACAATAGGTCAATGATCACCAAGACTGTATGAAAACACGGCGTCAACCAGTCAGAATTTCACTGAAACAAGGCCGAACGACATGTCCGATGTTACTGCTTCCGAGATTAAGATAATATTGGAATTCCACTGACCGTAAATATCGGATGTGTGTGTTACTTACGCTGATGATTTACGTGAACATTACAGACAATAGTTTGTACTCATTCGTCGATTCTCAGTAACCAGTACTTTATCTGAATATCAACCAAGCTAGCCGGTCTCATAATCCGATACATTCGGGGTACGAACATTGTTACACAAACTGAATCGAGGCATTAGGTCCTTTTTACCTTGTAGAAGTGAGGCCAAGATTCAAACCTCAGCATTCACTGTGAAATTTGACGGAACCGATCGAGTTTTCTTGGCATCCCTTCAATTTGAATGGATTTCTCTACATCATACATACATGTATTCCTAAGTTTGAGTACCTACAGTATGGGAATTTAGATTTGTATGTAGTTCGTGTAAAGTAATTTGTTCCTGTTTGAATTTCTCTATTTCGAACAGTGGAGATTATATTTGTAGCACTACGGCTCAGTTAAAAGGTTCTAGAAGATAAATATTTTTTCTTTCAGTGTTCGTCCTGTGCGCTTACAGCAAAGACGTTGGTGAATTTCTTCTGCTGGCGGAAGATCTTGGGCTGATGAATGGGCATTTTGTCTTCATTTCCATCCAGGCCAGTCTACCTGCCGTCCTATCTGCACAGTCTGACCCTTTGAAAAGGCAAAGACTTCTCAAGGCTATCGAAGGTATACTCATCATAACTGGTTTTCTTCAGGTTAATAATACAATGGACTCCACTTAACTGTGTGGTGATTAAGGAGTTTCCTTACCATTCACTTGCAAAAATGTTGCTGCTAAATCCCCCTAAATAACAGTCTTATATTGAAGTATCACTTGAAAAACGAACATACTCCGAAAATCATATATTCCTACAAAGCAGGCTACCATTTGCAAATTGTCCGGTAATGAGTGAGTGAATGAGTCCATCCGAATTCTTTCGTCGGCAAAATAAGGAGAACTGTTGACATTAGAACCTTCATTTTTGGCATGAACGTGCATTAGGGCATTGTTACCATCAAGTTCTGAGCTGACCGAATTCTGATGAAAATTTGATTTATAATTATTTTTTTATTCTCAGCGTGTGCACTGTCATGCCTATCGGGAACCCTTGGCTGTATGTTTCACTGTGATTTTTGAAGGTTCCCTGATACGGCATGTCACGTTGGACACGTGCACCGGTTCTCGTAAAATCACCGAATTTAAAGCGACTTTGAGCCCGGTCAAGACTTGGATGGTTAAACTGGTGTTGAACTGCTGGGTTGATAAGTGTCCATGGTAATAGGAACTGAGGGCGATAATAGTTGCTACGCTAATGACTCACCAGCGGTGACATCTGGGAAAGTTAATAGTACCCACTTTCAATTAGAGACTGCTATTTAAATTCTCTCACGGTAGCACACAGGGCCCTCAAGTCATCTCTCGAGTACACACTTAAATCATAACAAACCCTACTTCGTAGGTCCTGTGGCGTTAGTCACACTACCATGTTTTGACCATGACGTTTTTATACATGAGCAGTGTGACTAACGTCACAGGACCTACGAAGTAGGGTACGCATTAGGACTCCGACGCGAACTGAACTCTTGGAAATCCGCACCCCCAGTTGAAATCTTGCCTATATTAAGATAGGCCCAAGCCAGAATCACCAGTGATTTTCATCAAAAATCACCAGACATTTTCATCAAAAGTAGGCCAGCTCAGAACTTGCTGGTAACAGTCCCCTGGTGCACCTTCATGCCAAAAATTAAGGTTTTAATGGCAACGGTTCTCCTTATTTTGCCGACGAAAGGATTCGGATGGACTGACTGACTGACTGACTGACTAATTACCGGACAATTTGCAAATGAGAACCACATGAATGAGAAAATCTAAGAAATAATATGAATTTCAATTAGATTTTAGGGTTCAATCAAACTTATAATAATAATAATAATAATAATAATAATAACTTTATTTCCTCTGGGTAACTTAATTAGCATACAAGCTAGTCTTCCTTAAGGCCCAGGCAGAGTTAGTAAAATTTAGTAAAACAAATATATATATATATATATATATATATATAAAAATATGGACACATACATACATGCATACCTACATACATTAACACAATCTAAAATCTATCACAAACGCACAATTGTAAATTGCACGCATAATATGATATTTTATGAACAATTGTCAGTTGTAAAAAAACAGAATGCGTTTCTAAAATCTTATATCTTCTAAAAATTTTGATTTCAAACTTATGCACTCAACATGCTCTCTTGGAAAAAATAACAAACGGTAAACATTGAATGTATTTGTTTATATTCTCACCCCATGTATTACCCATTGAAATTAGTCATACAAATGGGTCCGTCCCTTTGTCGATTTCCGGCAATAGATATAAGTACAAAAATTGCCGGTTAAAAGATCGGACAAAATCCAAAGTAGGACGAAATCAAGTGTAAGTTTGTTTTTCCATCAGATATCTGACATTCTAGCTGTTGTCGACAGTTTTAAGGGACATATTAAGTTTATTATTCATTATCAATTGATATGAATGCACATTTGTATACAAATGTAGGTTTCTGGAGATATATTGTGTGACTTCCGGGAAGCGAAGGTTAACGAAACCCCTTAACTGGATGACCAATCTTATCCAATTTCCGACTACGTTAAGGGGCAGTCTGCATAGCATAGACTTGCCTTGGATTTAGGGCATGCGATTAAGACGTTTACACCTTAAAAACCGTTGCACTTGCTAACTGGATGATCACCTCAACAGACTTTCGGGTAAACTGCCCTGTACTCACTCATTTAAAACAACGACAAGCGAGTCATTTGGGATATCTATCCTTGAGAATTTATGTTAGCTAATCATCAAAATGTTGATGTCGCCGGGTGTAATTAGCTAGTGAAATGATTTACTTGAGTGTCTACCAATTGTCTGGAAAATAGCTGAGTTCCGTGTGGTTTACGACAAGAGACCATGGCGCTTTCCTCAAAAGTTTGACCATCGCTCTACAGAGCTACAAATATATCGCATAACCAACTGATCTGAAAGCCGAATGCTGACAATAGTTACCGGCGTGTACTGCGCGAAAATATGCACTAAAACATCACTGTCTGAATGGGTAAATTAAATTTACCGTTTAAGGTAAATTGAAGAAATATATATATCCCTGGGTACTTTTTCTTTAACACAGTTCTTCACTGTTTGCATAAAACAACAATTTACTGTAATGTGAAACAGGATTTTTGCACAACGCAATTATATATTAGCAGTTATTGCCAGTATTTTCACTAGTAAAATTAAGAGTAGGACATGACAATAAATGAATTTTTGTGCGGAAATGCTAATCCAATGCTAACGTTTAGGTCCGTTAAACTGATGTTGAGCTACAACCACCTTTTATACCATATTTGAACTAAGATGGGAACATTTTCTTGCAGTTTCGTGAAATAGGATGGGATACTTAGTATTGGTTTATGAAAACTAGACATTCCATAACAATATCAAATGGATATTAAGTATGCCCAAATTATAGAAGTATAATTCCTTTCTTATGTTTCTCGTGTACATGACAAAATGAAGACCACAATACATGACGGTGGTGCAAAATGTTGAGATGCTAATTTAACTTTTCATTTTATATGAAATGTGTGTAGCCTATATCGCATATTGAATAATTTAAATGGAATTTTTTGTTATATATTTGCGAAATTCAGGCCTGTTGGATATGGGTTTTGCTGAACCAGATAGCCTCTCATATGGTACATTCAAAGCGAAATTGATAGACAGAGTCAGAGATGCCGGTGGCGATCCTAACTTAACCGAGGTAAGTTTTTTGTATCCTATATCATTGCTGGAACATTGATGCTTCAATAAAGCTTTTTTTCGTACTCAGAAGGGTGTAGATATGCACTTGTGTAGATTATTTTTTACTAATCTTAACATAAACAACATAACGGCGGCACAATTGGTATATATATATTGTAGTTTATAATAAGCCCCATATTACCGCATAGGTACCGCATATTACCGCATATGCACGCCAGGCACGAGACTGAAGGTCAGGTTCACGCACATGCGTTTTTTCACGAGAGCCGGTAACGCCGCCGTTTTGGTGGTGTAGATGACAATTTTACCACAAGTAAACTGCAAGGAAAATATCGATCGATGCGTTGCTACAATGAAGCGCTCCAAGACGTCGGCGTTGCTGGCTCTTGTGAAAAAACGTATGTACGTGAATCTGCCCTTCAGTCTCATGCCTGGCGTGAGTATGCGGTAAAATGCGGTACTTTGGGGATTACGATGGGGCTTATTGTGTACTGGCTGTGTGCCGAAAGTCTGACTTCTAGTATTTTTTGAAACAGGGACAATGGAACCCTATAGCTCAGAATTAATGATGTTGCTTACAATAAAAGTTGATAACAATATGATTGGAAAAAAACTTAATCTTGAAATTGCTGGGTTCTAATATTACTGATGGTTAATGGCTTGGTAACTAACCAGCTCCTGTAGCAATACGGTATGTAAACAGTTTTCAAATTTCATGTATCTCCATGGAGACGTCCCTAGAGATTGGACGGCCCTTACTTTACGACTTTCTAACGTGCGATTACATGCATATAGCAGAAATACAATTATATGATATAAGGCGAAAATTCATAACCGAGTAATGCGCCGTCTACCTTTCAGTGTTCTATAGACTCTCTAAAATGACGATTGGAAGCATTCTTTTTTTTTCATGTTACACTGTGTATGTTTGTTTGTTGACCACAGACTGACGTGATAGCAACTATGGTTTACGATGGTATATATGGTTATGCACTGGCGCTGAACGATACTCTGACAGCTGGATACAACACAACCAACACCAAGGAAATCATTGACAGGTTATTCCCCCGAACATATGAAGGTATTATGGTACACCAGCTATTCACTCATATTTCGTGACAATGTTTGATGTAAATGTGTTAGGCTTGTAATGTTGATACGGATATCCAGAACATCACCACAATCTAAATAATCGCTCTAGGTAGTCATCTTACTCTTACTATTACTCGTAGCTCTGCTCAGATAATTTTGCTTCTGGATGTTTCTATTTGAAGTTGATTATGTCAAAACATTTCATCATATGATTTCTCTTGTGAATACAAGCCTCATATCCAACACTCAGTAGTCAGCCGTCATCCATCAAGACTTTCTATGTCCCTAATCGATCAACCTAATTCATAAGACTCATTCTATGCCCCATGGAGTTTTAAATAAACAACAGTGCATCATAGGATTGGTCAATTCAAATTTGATTGGCCAATTCAAAAATAAATCGGGATTTTCATTGGCCTGTGGCGAACATTGGCAAAAATCCAATCAATCATAGACGTTCTGTAAAGGTTCATTGGGCATCTGTCCTAGGTCACTCACTTTGAAGATCGCTGAGTACACAAACATTTATGTGGACTCAAGCCTTCACGTAACGGATGCTAATTAGCGCATGATGTAAACATCTTGAGTCTTGTAGCATTCGCTACGTGCGCCACTTATCATCAGCTATGTGAAAAAATTTCTTGCAGGAAACCATCGTGTGTGTGTGTGTGTGTTGTTTTGTTCTTTTTTTCATTTCATGGTTTAAACAATATATTTATTTCCTTAAAGGGAAACTGGGATTGGCGAACATGCAAGCCTATACTAACGCCTCTCCCAGTATCTTTTTTCATTTTATGCATATTTGCCATTGATGATAACTCTCGTAAGAAAAGTTCTTTCATTTATTGACATAAACACTCTTTTATTGTTGACGACTGAGCATTGAATACCGGATCTGAAGCCTCAGGTAATTAGTGGTATAAATGTTCGCCTGTGACCCTCAGGTGTGGCTGGTACAGTTATCCTGGACGCCAAAGGAAACAGATTCATCCACTTCATGTTGGGCAACATACACAATGGACAATACTTACGAGTGGCCAACTTTGACAGCAGGTAAACAGTTTACATGTAAGATAGTCAAGTGTGATACAGATGTCACAACTTCAAACTATCTATTAACATGTTTAGCTTATTGCGAGAGCCATACAAAATTTTGAAATGATTCATAAATTTGAGTACCATTAATGTACCATTCTTCAGAAAGGACACTGAACTATCTATCTAAAAGTATTTTCCCTCTATGTCTTTTCTGAATGTTCCGTCCGTTTCAGTTCCAGGATACTAACGTTCTTCCCAAACGTAACCGTTACGTGGCCAGGGGGAAGCACTGCTGTTCCACTGGGTCTGCCGAAATGCGGATGGAATGGGGAAATTTGCGTGGTAGAATCAAGTACGTTATACAATGTCTCTCCTTCCAAATTCATAACAACAAATGAATCGTTTCAAAGAATTACATTGCCTCCCACTCTCAGCAATGTACATTGAGTATTGAGTTGAAGTAGATTAGTAGATTATTAAATTTGTGAATTAGTATGATACAATATATTTACGGTAACTGCAAGATTAGAGTAGACGATAACTGCAAGTTTAAAGTAGATGGTAACTGCAAGTTTACGGTAGTGGGTAACTGCACGTTTACAGTAGACAGTAACTGCAAGTTTACAGTAGACGGTAAATACACGTTTACAGTAGACGGCAACTGCAAGTTTACAGTAGACAGTAACTGCAAGTTTACAGTACAAGGTAACTTCAAGTTTACAGTAGAAGGTAACTGCAAGTCTACAGTAGACATTAACTGCAAGTCTACAGATATGTCATAGGTGATTGATTGTGGTAAATCCCGTCCCTTATGCGCAGCTATGTTTTATCTTCCTACCGATGACTAAACTAACCTTCTCCACAGAAGAACTTATTAAAATTTCGCACAAAAATAATTTTGTCTGCTACACTAACTATGAACGGAAATGATTCGGAAGGATCATAGATACACATGCATACGGAATGACGCATACATGTTTAATGTATAAGGTGCTTTTCACATGCCTGTCCAACTCACCATGCCCTGATAAACCATGATCGGTCTGTCGTTCAAGTTCTATTGTTCAAGCCTTTGTATCCATGAGAAGCTACCCGTCTAGATTCTCTGTCGTATCAGACAGACTATTGTTCTCCTGTTTATGGTGAAGCTTACATTAAAGATGAATAAGCCATGAATCAACGGTATGTGTGCGTTGAATTGTGGACATGCATTTGTTTTGTTTTCAGCGGATGTAGCAGCTATCGTTGGGATTGTTTGTGGGGCAGTATTTGCAATCACGATCATCGTAGTGGCCACCGTGTTCGCTACAAAGTAAGTTATAGTCACGTGTCGTGTTTGAGTCGAAATTATTAACCTTTTATGGAAGATCTTCATGATGTCCACATGAACAGTATCAATCAAAGCGTGACTGAGATACCATAATCAGGTAAACGACCTTGGAACAAATTAGGAAAAGAGAATACAGATCATTGATTCGGATTTCACGACAGGAACATAATGATGTCGGCATCGTTGAAAACTATTGACCGTTCCTCTTTTGCAAGAAACTAGGTTGTCTTTATACATATACAACATATTTTTATATACCCCCGGTTTATATTTATTTTGATGCTTCATGAAATTTGGCGTTTATATGGTATGATGAATCAGAATTTTGGATTTTGAACGGGGAAAATTTACATGAACGAAGGCTGGCTTATGAATATCGGATCTGACAATTGCATTTACTGTCTTCGTTTTAGTGCAAATTTTGCCAGTCGAAAAACTGGAGTAGTAGTTTAGCCTACCGATTGTTGGAGTATCCACCTTTTATTTATATTTGAATTTAAACACAATTAGCATTATAAAATTATAAAAAAAACGAGTAGATAGATACGCGTGTTGCAGTTCGAACACGTCGCCATGAGCATAATTTGTAAAATTAATTTGTTCAGGAATATCAAGCAAACTGCATTGGTTTGACTGGGTGCTTTGACAGTTCATATATAAGACATAGGTATGCAATTCAGGGTCTGGTTGTGTTAAATAAAGCTCTTCCGCTTATAATATTGGCTCTGGAATGCCGCAGTCGGCAACGACTGTTTCATGGGTGATGCACTGTTTAAAATTAGTGTTGTCTACCGCAAACTGTCATTCAATTATTGGAACGGAATTTGTTAACCGTCGACGGTTAAAAACTGAATGTCGGATCTGACGCTTACCAGTATATTCGGCGAAAGAAGTTTTACATTGCCAATACGCTTATCTGTGTGCTTGAAGGTAAATTATGTGCAGCATCAACTACAACAAGGGAGATCGTACAAACATAAAAGGGGTATCTCTTTCCTTATTTGGCCTCCAGGACTCGGAAACATAAAATGGAGATGATAAGCATGACTTGGAAGATCAGTAGCGCCGAGCTTAAAGAAGGGATGAGGAGAGCTGTAAACTTTGGCAGTGGCATCAGCAAGGTATGATCGGGGTTATCTTCTACAAAGTCAATTTAAATATAACTTTGGCAATGGTATCAGCAAGGTATGATCGGGGTTATCTTCTACAAAGTCAATTTAAATATAACTTTGGCAATGGTATCAGCAAGGTATGATCGGGGTTATCTTCTACAAAGTCAATTTAAATATAACTTTGGCAATGGTATCAGCAAGGTATGATCGGGGTTATCTTCTACAAAGTCAATGTAAATATATCATGTGCCTACTCGTACGCGAATCAAATATCTTCCCAGCCACCTCATCATACCCCGAACATTCAGATTACTTTTCAATTCTGCATTATACCTTTGTGGATCTAACGTTGAAAAGAATGATCTAGAGATTACTTTCCCTGTCTTTTTGGGCAGAGCATATGAAAAGTAGTTCGCTCATGTGCAAAACTGAAGGAGTTGTTCGGTCGGATTCAAACTGAACCTTGTGGGCGTGAGTTTTGCTCTGTACGTCTAGCCACGTCGTAAAGGTCATCTTCCGCTACTGGTGGCAGGGTCACAGTGAAGTGAGCCTGTGAAACGGAGCATGCGCTGGGGGGGAGGTTGATATCTCCCTCGGAGCTCAATCATTTCGCTCATTCATAGTAGGGATATGTGTAGGTTGGCTCTGTTTTGCCCTATTTAATGTTAACGCATTTATCTAGTTTGCCTCTGAAGACAAGAGTCAAAATGGTGGTGCTTTTTGGTCGCGTATACATGTAGTACCGTTACTCGCTCGTATTTTCCTTCTATATCTAAAAATTGAACAAAGACGATATAGAAAATGACTGATGCAATATGTTGGAATCGCATTTCGAAGGAAAGATTTTCGTTTAAATACCAGTTGTATGTTTAGTAACCATCGTTAGGAGATACATTAGAAGATATCTCCCGGAGGCGAGTCGAAACATTTGGTGGAACATGAACGGAGGGGAGACTAAGTAACAAAGAAAGAACAATTTTCCTTTTCTAACAAACGAACAAAAGCTCTTTTCCGGAAAAAGTGAAGAAGATAGGTTTCTGTTTTCAAATGCGCAGAACATTGAACTTAACTTACGACGTGCAACACCAAACATGCATGAAGGGAAACCCATGAATCATTGATTAATACATGTATATCGACCCGAAAACACCCATTAACTTCCCTGTATTCCGTCGCATCTACTCACTGCATGATAGGCGCCATCACTCTCTCTGTATTTTTTCCGGAAGTGAACATTCAACTAATTCGTCTTTATTTAGATTTCGCTGATTAGATTTTTGCGTGTAACTAATGTAAACTTCCCGATATTCAAATAATTTTGTTGTGGTTTGCGTGCGTGTATGTCGTTGTTCAGATCTCTTTGAACGTTGTAGCTGTAATCTTCCGATTCAGCGAAGGTTATTTCATTTTTGTTAACAATAACCACGACAAAGCAAATCTCTTCAGCTCTTTTGTTCTTCTAATCAAATCCATCAATCAAATTGCTCATATAAATTTAGTCTGCGTTAAAGTTTGTCAGCCTGTCCTCCGCTTCAGCCATGTGGAAACAGACATCCAGTATATTTTTTTACCATGTGGAAGTCACATATTTCATCATTTTCCAACAGATGACTTGATAGGACTATTACACCATCGCTCGGAATTATTTGTATCTAATACCGCTCAAGCCGGTGCTAGGAGCAGTATAGCTATGTCATATGTCAACATGAACATCTACAATAAAACCGTGGCTGGGATACAAATCATCACAGGGATAAATTTTGGTTCTTGCGATGGTATTAGAAATATGCAGTCAGTATATTTGTCTGTGGGGTCGTATGATTCTTGTCATGACACTGGCATCTTTTTCGACTACCCTTATAACGTTGCGTTTAATTGAAAACCTGGGTCATTGAACCCGGAATATCACACCCACCAGTTAATCAAAAGCAATAGTTAATATTTTCCATCTTTTCCAGTAGAGTGTATCTAATCTGACTTTCAATTGACGATGATATGGTCGAATGCAGATTTCATATACCGTGCTAAAAGTAGAATTCCTTAACACTTGTGTCAATAACATCGAGCTAACCGTGCATTTATTACACGTTTTAGCACGGATATGTGAAATCAACACACGTCAAGTGCAGGTGTTCATTGGGAGATGCCATTTCACAAGTCTAATGAGAAAAGGACACGTCTGCTTTCATACAAGTAACAATCGAATAAAACAGACAAATAAATTACAAGGTGAAATTTCTTTCTCAAGTTTAACTGTTGTTTCCATCGTCAAATTGATTAACAAAGCGACACGTAATTTCCACACGACTGACAGTATCATTCCCCATTTGAGAGACGACATAAACTCGTCCACTGACATTGACACGATGCCAACCGAGACGCGAGCATCAGCGGACGATTTTTTTTCAAGAAAGAGGAGAAAGGTTGTCAACGTTAAACTATTTTTTAAACTTTCCATTATAATCTTTGTTGATAATCAATTTGGGTAGTGCAATAGAATAGAAATAACGTTTTCATAGGCGTTGCAAGAAAACATTATTTCTTAAATATCAGACTTACGAAAAAACGAATCCAATGACAAAATGGCAAGCCCAAAGTTGAATTTATTATGAACAAAATTTTGCAAGATCCGGGGAGCAACTCCAATGGCACGTTGCATCCCAACTTGGAGTTCAAATTTACGAGAGAACAAAAAACTTTAATAATTATTGAAATTATTTTGGTGAATAATAAATATTTGCGAAATTAGTGGTAAATTCTTGGCCTGGTTGATTTAAGAGTGACACACAATCACTACAGTGAGATCATTATCAGTTAATATCTTCTAATTTGTTTATCTCTTCAAGTCCATTACTTGATTTCTCCGGCTTTGTAATGAAAACCGTTTGAAAACTGGTTGTCTGAAACTAGGTAAAGAAAATAGCGGTGCCTCTGTTTTCCAGATAATGTTCTGATTGCTGAGATAATGATCTTTGAAGTATGACCTTCTAATTTTATCCAGTTATGTTCAATTGAAAGAATATAAAGTCCACGGGAAAATATCTGGGCCAAAATTCGACAAATCTGAGGGCCTCGCCATTTTATTGAATGAGAGTTCACTACGGTGGAATCATCAATTGTATGAAAATTTTCGAACTTCTCGAAAAATAAACTTTTTAAAATGGAGGCTCATTTTATATAAAGACGTGCATTCAAATTGATATCTTCAGAACTATCTAGTCCACTGCCTATATATATTCACATGTTTGTAATCCTGGAAAAATAAGCTTTTCAGAAAGATGTATATTTAAGAAATAATGTTTTCATAGGCGTGCTCAATGTATTTTCAAGGCACGGTTAGTATGGGGAAGTTTATACATAGTATAAAAAGTTTCGATTCAGACCTCTATCACAAGCGGTAAAGAAAATAAATAAAAAAGCGGAGGCAAATGCTGCCGCCCCCCCCTCCAAGGACAGATGCGAAATCGCCCAGGCCTGGTATGGTTAAACAAACTGATGAATAAAGATAAAGGAAGATAATTGGTTAATAATTATATCAGAACTATTCCTCCAACTATTCCAGACACATTGAATCCATCTCCATCAGTTCCTTATAGTGAAGTAAGAAATTTCACAGGATCAATATATGTCAAATAATGAACTAATAAAGATCCCACATCGAAGTTGTATACTTTAGATCGTTCTGAATTGAATACGTAATTCGCCATACAGAGAATATATGCATAAATAGTAAGCGGGACAATAATAACTGTATATTTGGCGGGAGTAAAATCGCGGAGGGCATGCCTTATCTTATGGTTAAGGCCCTTTTTATGGCACCCATTCTTGCAAGCTTACCTTGACAAGCCTTTCTTTCCATTTACAGCAGTAAACCTAGAATATATTTACACACAATTTCTCGCCCATGTCGAAGATGTATAACATGACATGATACTACTATAATTAAGACATTGCGAAACAGCCACACATCAAAGATATGATGGATAATTCTAAAAATTTAGAAAATCTGTTTTGCTTCAATTTACCTTTTACATTACAAGTATTTTGCACTCTCGATGCTACAAACACCTAAACTGTACGACAGGGTTGCAAGGTCTTGCCTGGCTGGAACATACCCAAGTCCATATGCAAATATTCTTCCAAAGCTGAAGGAAAGATTTGGGAAATACTGGAGGAATCAAGACACTGGGCTTGTAAATGCAGGTTTCCTGTAGAATCCAGATCCCAATTATTATGCAAATTCTCAGTCTCTCGAAACCCAGAATTTTTTTTCAGCCAGTCCAGTTTTTCAGAGGCAACCTGTCACTCATATCACACATTTCAAAGACACGTTTCCTGAATAGACTGCAGTCACGGCATTTGGTGCAATGGCTTTGGTTGACATGACTATCTGACATGTCTGACCAGTACAATGAACATTCAAACCCAAAATTACTTTTGTAAAATTCAAACATACACCAGCTAATATTTATAGAAATGTACTGTTTTCTTATATCTCTTGGACATGGGCGAAGCATTTCTTGGAAATACGTTTCAATATTGCTCTACACATGGGAGCTCGTCCTTGTATCTTTGATATATTTATCACAAAGGCCCTACTAGATTAGGTGGAAAGATTTAGCAGCGAGAGTAATATATGATTTATGATGAACGCACAAAGAAAGATAAATATATAAGTATATGAGACAGTAAACTGGTAAATTATCAATTTTCAAGAGCTATAGAGATATTAACTTGGTGAGATATTCTAGAGGTGGGGAAAATTGACCACATCTGCCGACTAAAAAGCAACCCTCCCTCGGCAACTCACATTCAGACCAGTAATTTCAAGACGTATTAAGGATTCCATCTAACGTTAAAGTGATCGTAAACTCTCAAGTAAAGTTTCCATCAAATTAAAGACCAAGCGAACAGCGTCGGAAAATATTTATTGTAATTTTTTACGATTTTATTACACGGACTAAACTGCAAATAAAGCATGGTATTCTATGGTGGTCTGTTGCCATGAAATCTAGGTCCGGTGACGTCACACTGCATTAATACATAAATTTCAAACTGTGTATGCAATTTCCAATGCTTGATTCGAGCTTAAGATGTGTATGCTTTGAGTTTCAATACAGACTCACTGTTCCATTGTGAATGTTTCACAAAAATCGGAGAAATTAAATGCAAGATTCGAATTGACTTGACACTTATGAGTTACCATCTCCCAGATTTTGGTGAAACATGCACATTGGAACAGTGAGTCTGTGTTGAAACTCAAAGTATACACACCTTAAGCTTGAATCAAGCATTGGAAAGTGCATACAAAGTTCGAAATATATGTATTAAGATAGTGTGACGTCACCGGACCTAGACATGATTGAAACAGACCACCATAGAATACCATGCTGTATTTGCAGTTTACTCTGTGTAATAAAATCGTAAAAAATTACAATAAATATTTTCCCACACTGTTTGCAATGGTCTTTCATTTGATGGAAACTTTACTTGGGGGGTTACGATCACTTTAACATATTCATGACGTAAAACACGTCCAGAGTGAATTCAAACTGCGTATAGTTACAAACGTGCAGCATCTTCTCGGACAGTCTAATCAGGCTTGGACTGCACAGTGTGTCCACTGTTTTGAAATGTTTATACATTTGAATTCAGCGGAATATTCACCTTGGCAGATTGACCAGAGTTAGAGGGGAAAGGGAAATTTAGTTTAATGTCACACTCAAGATTATTTTACTCTTATGGTGACAGCCAGTTTTAAATTATGGTGTAGGAAGCCGGAGTACCCGGAGAGAACCACCGCCCGTCGACAAAGTAACTGGGGAACTTTCATACATGCACCAGCGATGCTCGAAACCGTGCCCGGTTCAGCTGTGTGAGACTTGTGGCCACCAGCGAATCGCCTTAGACCACTCGATCACCGAGGGCCCCCGAGTTAGTCAGGGTTATGCGGAAGTGATCACAGTGCTTTCTATAATGTTCCATAGCCTTGAACAGGAGTAATTAGATAGTTTAGCGTTCGTTAAGGCCGATGGTAATTATGCTGTTCCCAAACCTATACAATCCAAAGCCATTAACTCGTATCGCTCTGAATCTGTACTACACGTGATCAGCGGAGTGCCTCGTCAATTATCTGATAAATGAATCAATTAGCAATACTTTTCTCCACACCGAGACTTGTACATTAAAATATTTCCGGCAAGAAGCGCTGCAACCGACTTGACAAACTGTCTCCTTGAACCGACATATATGAAAGAAACCAATGAAATGTTCCTGGACGCTGGGCCGGATGTCAATGCCTTGGTTTAATAGTCGTATATACGACTTATAGATTTCTCTGGATTTTATGGAACACGGGTATAGTTGACCTCGCTTCCGTCCTGTATGATCAAGCGCAACCCAGGATGTAAAGGATCAGTGTTCATTAGTACCTATATAAAAGTGAACTCAATCTAAAAATGACTTCTTCGAAGTACCAATTAATGTGGACGAGTGTTGTTTTGCTGGGAGTATGACACAAATATCAATTTGCTGGTCGAGTCTGATAACGTTTGTAAATGTCGAATGTAATAACGTTCGTAACGTAAATACTAAGATCCAGTTGATAGGTGAACATTGATCTGACGTTGGTCCGGTATTCAAAAATTTCAATAGATGTGATCCAAATAGAGCGCGCTGAAAAAAAATCCTTAAAATTTAAGGATTTCGCGATTATTACACCAGCGGAAAATTCTTTAAAATTCAATAAGGAATATTCCGTAGCGTGTTATAGAAATTCCCTTACATGGTAAGGAATATTTCTTAACAATGTTGAGGAATATTCCGCTGATGTAATAAATTTTTAAGGAATTTTTTTTTCTGTACATTTTCCCTACTACTAACTCCCCTTACTAGTCCGTGACATTTTTAGCTGGCCATTCCATTATGTAACAGTCCACAGACACCGCTCCGGTTCAAAGAAATGACGACAGTCTCATTAGTTTATTTTCTAGACGGCGAGTTTGAGGAAGTATTTAAATGTATCTTCCACAATTTTTACTCTTAGAAGTCAGTTTGATAAGAGGATACGTTCATTAGCGTGTCATTTATCAGCATTTCACAGAAAGAAACAGTACAATGCCGTGAGATCATTATTGAAATAAATCCGTTCCCCTGAAGTAAAATTGGAACGTGTGTATTTACATTCGAGGATTGTCTTGATTTTATTGCAAGGCTCACCGATTTAATATTTACAATACTTATACTACAGGGAACAGATTAAAGGATAAAATGTTTAGTAAATTATAGGCTTTACATGTGAAAGTACATTTGGTGCTCTTTAATGGCTTTGTCATATATGGAAATACTTTGATAGTTATAAGGTATAACAGTCTACAAACTAATTTCAATCCAATCACAATAAACACTGCACGATACTATTTTATGGTAATCCACACCTTAGTCAACCAATGTTGATATATATCAGGAGCGGTGAAAGCTCCTTGATAATAGAGGCTCAACTATTCCAGCTGTCTCCCCGTCCGCGATTGGTCATTCGAGCAGCGCCATTTTACATTAAGACGAGCATTCTCATTGGATCATCATTTATATGAGCCATCCCAATCTTCATACACAACCACATGACTGTCTCAGTTGAACCATGACGTTGCCTGGCCTCGTTTTCGATATCAATCCATCTGCCATCTAAATGGGGAAACCGCTATTGCTGCATCACTCAGTAATTGGTCCTCCGTAGGAGGGTGCACTACTATAGGCTACAGCATTCATAAGAGAATAAAAAGGTATTTTCACAGTTCATCTTCTTGAGCTAATGCTCTCTGTTTTGATAACATTTTCTTTCATAATTTCAGAGCACGGTAGATTCGATAGGCAAGTCAATCCTGTCTGTGGGCAGAGAGGGCGGGGACAATGCTTCCACCGCGACCAACCAGGTTTTCACGGCAGTGTCCAGATACCACGGGCTCATGGTTGCCATAAAACCTGTCCAGAAACTATACGTGGCCCTTACGGATGACGTTATCCGAGAAATTAACAGTGTAAGGTTATACCTTTAATGCAGCATTGGCATTTCATCATGTTCATTTCGCTCTACCCTTGCAACAATGAAAAAATAGTGCCCTGATTTTCTGTATTGTTACCAGGCCATCCCCATCTGTATCGATATATTACCAGACGGATTTGCTGTATTCTTCAAGATGTACCTATACAGAACCGGATGTTGTTCGTTGTGTTACCGTTAGAATTAATTTTTCTCAAATGAGATTCGAACAATATGATTACTTCTCACTATTTGCACTCTGATTCCAAATGTAGTATAAAATCTTGAATTCCCGAGGATGGTCTTTCACTGCTTTGCAATACGGACTTTCGAAGAAATAACCTTTCAATCTTCAAACTTGAATGAACTTCGATTATTTTTGTCTAGGGAATACGTATTAACCACTTTCAATAAAAAGCCCTTTTGGCGTCCAAACAATATTTAAACAACTAACGTGTGTATATTCATGTTCATTAACCCCAGATTAATATGTTCTGCCGTTGCTCGTTAACCAACCCCATTATATTACATTCAAACGATATTCATATTTTTATCTACAGATACGTTCACTGCGTCATGCGAACATTAACCAGTTAGTAGGGGCGTGCGTGGAACCTCAGAAGATTTCCGTGGTGTCCCTTTATTGCCCCAAAGGAAGTTTAGCTGATGTGTTAGAGAACGAACGGATAAAACTGGACTGGATATTTAAGATGTCATTCGCCTCAGATATAGCCAAGGTGATCAAATTGTTGTATGGGTGTCCTTCCTGTTTTGGTATCACTGGTATCACCTTTATATGTTGCGTTTAATTGCTATCTGTATACGGGAAGATTCTACTGATGGCTCGCCCTCTTCACAAATCATTGCGATTGTAGTTTGCGAGTGTGGCTAACATCTTGAAAAATGAAGCGCTTGGTCGGCGCCGGACCTCACAAACTTGAATAAGAACTTGCATTGTTCTGACATTTTCCCCGTTTGGGCCGTTCCTTCTATCTAACGGTCACATATTACTTTGCATCAGATGATTTAATAGGGCTATTATATCGTTGCTTCAGGAAATTTGTATCTAATACCACTCATGCCAGTGCTGGAGCCGTGTTGGTATATCATTCAGGATGTCCACATGAACAGACACAATAACAGTGTGGCTGAGATAATATCATCACAGGGATCATTTTTGGTTCTTGTGGTGTTTTTAGATATGCACCCAGAATATTGGCCTGTGGGGTCATATGATTTCTTGTCAGTACGCCCGCATGTATTTTTTTGCATCGCCATATGTTGCGTTTATACCCGCATGTTCAATCTAAGAACCAAAATACCAAAAAGGATGGAATTTGTTCACGGACAGTCCCACTGGTCGATATAATTTAGGGATACCTTATGAGTGAAGCATTTACATAGTACATTCTCTCTCAGGAGGTTAAATCCTTTGAATGTCTGTGTGTTCACAATAAATTCTATTTTGTTAGGGGATGGTATTTATCCATGACTCACCGGTTGAGTGTCACGGCAGACTGAAGTCCTCTAACGTGTTTATAGACAGTCACTGGACCTGTCGTATTGGGGATTTCGCCATGCCCTGTTTCAGAGAAGGCGAAAAACCTACAAATAACGGGAAACATGCAGAGTTATACAGTGAGTATATTTGAATATTTGTATCTAATACCGCTCAAACAGGTGTTAGGGGCCGTGTGGTCATGTTAGGGGCCGTGTGGTCATGTTAGGGGCCGTGTGGTCATGTTAGGGGCCGTGTGGTCATGTCAGTCAAGATGTCCACATGAACATTTACAATAAAAGCGTTAAAAATCTTTACTGTGATCGTTTTTGGTTCTTGTATTGTTTTTAGAAATATGCAATCAGTACATATGACCTCTAGTCAGGAAACTCACATCTTTCCCCATCACCTTGTTAGGTTTAATACAACTGCAATTTATTTATTAACATAGACAATGTTTTCATCTGCCGTTTTTGTATTTCAGCATTTGATAAAATATCGGACCTCCAAAGCAGTCATATAGAAAGCGGTTGTCGTAACTGAAACATACTTTCACATCAACAAAGGCTATTGTTTTGGGGTTTTTTCAACATACACAATCAACCGAATCCGATGACCACATTCATCAAACTTTCGTGAAGTAGTTGTAGAATATTTACTGTACTCAAGATAACTCAAGCGAGTTTTCCTACAAAATATCAAAATATCAAAATTAGTTAGGACTATATAGATCTCTCAAATACAGCCGTATAGAATATAAATTTGTCTCGAATCTGCATATTTAGTGTTCAGGGGTCCCCCATAGTGCATTGCTTGCTGGACGGCGGTTTTATTCGATTCCGAAAATTTCGAGATTTAACTGCTCTGATAATACATTTCCTGGAATATATGAGTGCATGAAAATTGTAACGGGAAAGGACACGACTGCGAGAGTGTTAAAAACTGGGGTATCCATAATCCAGAAATGGAACCTGTCCAGTGAGAGCAGAACGAGATTTGTAATTATAGAAATAGACAAACTTCTGGGCAATACTCCAGGTAAACATATTAATGCGCAAGCTTTCGACTTTCATTTCGGAGCATTTATCAAAATGTGAAATCGAAAGATTGCGCATTAAGTTTACGTGGAGTATAGCTCAGAAGTGTGTCTGTTTCTAATCAAGGAACCTACGCCGTATATAATAGAGATCTGTAATGTTCGGACCCAAATATGCACTCATTTTCTTCGATGCAATATGTCTTGTCCTATCTGTATATTTTGCAGAATTACTTTGGACAGCTCCCGAATTATTACGAAGCCCTATTCCGAATCCTCGGGGAACAAGGAAAGGGGACGTATACTCATTCGCCATTGTCTTCCAAGAGATTGTGACAAGGACAGGTCCGTACGGGAGCTCTTCGGCAGAACCCGAAGGTATCTTAGAATGTAGTGTCATGTTATTTTTCCCTCAGCTCTCGTATTTCATGGTATGTCGCTAAACAGTGAAAAACGGGCCTGGAAGTGGGGGGGGGGAGGCATTCCTCAACAACATTTTGAGACGACACATAGGTATTACAGAGCAGACATAACCTAGAGATTCTTTATCCAGCAAACGGGCCCAGCCCTATTTCACTAATTAAATAAGACTCCCAGAGTTCCAATGGATTACCTGGCATACCTGGCTATGTTTTCCGTGGCTGTATATTTTATTGTAAGCTGTGGCTTTCTCTACGATGCACGCCAGCTCGAAAATTTAATCTTCATATACAAGCCGACTTCTCCGTTCACACTTCAAATTCGAAGTTCGAAGATGGGAAAATATAGCTCGGATTTTTTCCACCTATTGTCGATAAAAGTGCTCGTGATTTTTACAGAACTGACATCACAATTTGCTTGCAGAGATCATAGAGAGAGTTAAATTCGCCGAACATCCACGTTACAGACCACACATTCCGGTGGACGCCGCCGACGAAAGTATTCTTGACCTCATGCGTATATGCTGGGAAGAAATACCAGCTTTCCGTCCAAACTTCCTCACAATTCGAGATTCTCTTAGAAAAATGAACAACGGCCAGTAAGTTACTTTCAGTTGAATTTTGTTCTCACAAATTATATTTATCATGTCTGATTCTACAGTAGAATGTTTGCTGTTCTAATGTAAACAAAGTAGAGGAAATGGTAATATATTTCATGTGGTCATGACGAGCTCAAAGTCGTGCCTTCAGAAACGCCGCAGTTATGATAGTTTCCTCATGTAGTATACATCATCTTATACCGGGGTGAGCCATGTTCTTGTGTGGGAACGTCTCACAACAGGGATGTTATGAGGTCGAAGGATGTGCAAAACGACGTCATTGCATACGTGACGTCACGCCCAGTTTAGATATCAGGTGGTGTTTTAACATTGGCGATACTGGAATAATCGGGAAAAATGACTTCATACACGTTTGGACTGATGCAAACTGTCATACGAAATAGTTCTTTCGATTATTGACGAGGACATTCTTGTATGGTTGACGGCTGAATATTAACCCTATCTGGCCTGGGCTCTTTGGGACCTGTCCAGGCCTGGGGAGGGGCCATTTCGCTCCCTCCCCCTAATTATTTTTCTTACCCATTGAGCTAGGGGACTGAAACTTACCACACTATACCCTTGGGTCAAGCTTTACCAGAAAATGTAAAAAATCCAAGATGGCCGCTTTGATGACGTCACAGTGACAGCATTTTCAAAAACGGCATTTTTGGGGCGATTTTTTCGTCAGATTTTCCGAATTTTATATTTATGCAATTTCTCTGCAAAAATTGCATGATAAATTAGTAAATGTTAATGTGATTTGAAATCAAATAGTTTTTGCCCACTTTTCATCTTGGAAAAGCAGAAATTTTGAAAAAATATGACGAAAACATCACTTTTCTGGTACCCCACTTGACTGCCATCCTGAAATTACCCTTCATAACCTGCTCAGGGGTTATGCAAATAGGCTCAAAATGACCCCAATATGACAAACTATAAAATCAAGGAGTTTCAGCTCTTCCTTTTTTGTGGTTCCGGAGACAGCGCAGAAAGTTTGTTAGCCCCAACAGGCCAGGTAGGGTTAAATGTCGGATCTGACGCTTGCTACTTGAACATACTGCAAAATCAAACAACTTTGACGATGTTATCGTCCTCAAGCTGAGGGGACATTTGTGAAAAGAAATAGCTTTTTGGATAACCTCTGTGTGACATCACATGAACAATCACGTCGTTCCACGTCGGTTACAGATTTCGACTTTGGGACAGCGTTATTCCACGATACCGAACACTGGCTTGGATGTTCAGGATAGAGTAGGTCTCGACTACGATTGGAAATTGTCTCCAGATCAGAATAAATAAACGAGCATGTATTGCTGACACATGCATAGGATGACAATCTGCAATCAGATTCATACGCTTTCATGGACACTCGCTTCAATAAGTCTTTCTCAGAGTTTATAACCTGGTATAAATTGTCGGGCTACCTGCCACAACATATTAAACGACAGAGTTCCAGCTAAGAATACTAGAGGTTTTTCTAATGTAAAGTACAGTTGGTGTTCTCAAACGAATGTGAACTGCAATGTCCAAAGGCTGAACCCCATCTGGTGAAGTTCAATAGGGTTCAGACGGGTCATACCAGATCACTAGTCTTATGGATACCGACGTTGAACATCCAAATAAGAACATGTTCCTGTATGAATACTGCTGATATAGAGAAAATCGGTGAACAGGTTAATAATAACAAGGAGACCTGCGTCCCATACTTTGAGTATTTCGGGGGAATCTCATGTAAAGAGAATGCCATTAGTACGAATCAGCAACTACTGAGTTTATACTATTTTCGATTACAGTACGACATATCTTGTACTATTTCCGATTACAGTACGACAAATATTGTACTATTTTCGATTACAGTACAACAAATCTTGTACTATTTCCGATTACAGTACGACAAATCTTGTACTATTATCGATTACAGTACGACAAATCTTGTACTATTTCCGATTACAGTACGACAAATGTTGTACTATTCCCGGTTACAATGCGGCAAATCTTGTACTATTTCCGATTACAGTACAACAAATCTTGTACTATTTCCGATTACAGTACGACAAATATTGCACTATTCCCGATTACAGTACGACAAATCTTGTAATATTTCCGATTACAGTACGACGAATCTTGTGGACCAGATGATCCACATGATGGAGAAATACGCGAATAATTTGGAAGAACTGGTCGAAGAACGAACGACACAGTTAGCCGAGGAACAGAAGAAAACAGAAGAATTACTCTGCCGGATGCTACCACGGTAGGTCTCAGACAAGATCTTATTTGCAGCGAATATGGTTAGGAGTTATCTTTTTCCCATTATGTTGGGATAACATCTCAATTCCCTTATTTACTGTGGTCATTTGTTTTCCCTTTAGGTAATTTGCTGCTACGAGGACGAACCCATATTGATTGAAAAATGCATCTTCTGAGGAAATTTGAAATATTGTTTGTGCTTCCAAGTTGTCTGCTTCTGTAAAATAATGCTTGAAGATACAGTTCAGTGATGACCGCTACTTTAGGAAATGTAACCTTTCATTTATTTGCTTCGTAGATAGCTATTTACAAGAGGTATACAGGAATAAACTGTTTTGGCTAATTCGTATTCCATTTGGCGAATTTGAACTATTGCCTTGGATCTGCTGCTCTACTTTTGTCAAGGTCAAGAAATGCCACAAATATCGATTATGCGCCCTACGTTTCCAAACAAATTTCTCAGTTCTGTCCTACAATTAAGTATTTTCATTAGTTCTATATACATGTCTCAAAACCGCGCGTCATTAATCATACCTGTTTACAAAGGCGCTGGATGGAACCTTCAGATATCCAACGCCATCTACTCTCAATTATTTCACGATCTCCCATTCTATCTGATCTACAGGGGTTGTCCCGGTGACGCTGAGATATCTACCTCACCTGTGGGCATTCTCACTCCGATTTTCTGTCCTTCTTCGCCCTTTAATATCGATTTCTGCATGACACAATAGCATAGGTGCGCCACCGGTAAATTGAAAGCTTTCACAGGGCGATGACTGGGAAGAAGAAATAACATATAGATTCGCCTTTTTCGTAAACATGTCCAGAAGTGTTCACAGGACGATGCACGGATTAAATGAGCACAAAGTCTTGAGGTTCTACGGTCTTTAGAGATAAGATTTTCGATACGTAATCAGTGAAATTAATGAAATTGCAATAAATAAAACTCATCAAAAAATAGTTATGCATTTTCTGAACGCCTCAGATTCAGGTTATCAGAATTTTGTAAAACTTGTTTTAATTTTTCAATCCACATCTGAATTATTTGAATTTAGTTAGAGCGAGAAAGCGAGAAAGTTGGAAAATTTTCAAATCGAGAAAGCGTGCCTCATGTTTTTATTTCCGTCATATGACTCATTTCATGATAGGCAGCACTGAAAAACGTTTTAACGGCAAATGCTACCCTCATGAAACCCATAAATGGACTGGATGAGTATTTGTCGGCGTAAGCTGATACGACACATGATTCATTATATTAGCAAGGCTTAGGCCACAAACATGATGGTACACACAATTTATTTTAACGCGAATATAAATTCAGTCGCATAAAACTGGTGCCGAAGAACCACACGATGAGCAAGACATATATAACAAAATAGCTTTAGTTAACAGGAAAACAGAACAGCAAAGCGAAAACATACAGATAATCATATTAATATTACGAAATGTTAGCTTTAAGAATAAGGAATCTCCAATTTGCAACAAATTAGTACGAAACACATTCGCATTGGTGGCACTGGGCATGCACCACGTTTAAGGTTTGAGTCCTCTCCACACCACCACCAGGTAGGTTCCCACCCGACCCAGTATCCAGTTCTTGAGCTACCTGTGTCCCCAGTCTCCACCAATCCATCAAGGGAGGAATGCATCAATGATCCTTATGAGGGGTTAAGGATCCCCCAAACATGCGCTGCAACCACGTCCGTCGAGAGACAGAATCTAGAATTAGGTTTCGTAGGCGGGTCCAAGCAAAGACCCAAGTCAGAAACTTTGTCGGTACTGTAAACTGAGCATGAGTTGTCTTATATACTAAGCTAGTCATGGAACGATCTTACAACGTGTCTTCAAAAATTCTATTTTGCTCATTTGGACCTGTTGTAGATTTAAAGCAAACAGGTTGGTCTTTACTTTTCTAACGGATACGCACTGCGCATAACGAGGATAATTCTATTTCACGAAAAATTCAAGAAAAAAATCAATATGGCATTATATTTGACAATTGTGGGTGAATATTTTCAAAGCTAGTATGAGAATTAACAAGGGTAAAGCATATTTGTTTCCGTTAGCATTGTCGTAAATTATCTGGTTGTCGTTGGTGCAATGTCGATTATGTTGAATTCATTAGTGGATACTTGGCCAAATTCTAATTGTTTTTGTTAATTTGTAACTGCCTAGGGTTTGAATATATTGAATGTTATCTTCTGTTTTTGGGTGGTTTGGCTATATACCTGTGGTTATGTAGAGATAACTTCCTATAACCATTTCTATAAGGCGTTCAATTCCACTTTTCTGCGATATCGGATCTGGGCAATATCTTGCGCGGGATCCCGTTTAGTCGCTGAGAGTTGATTTTTCGACGAAGACGAAGTGTCTGATTCTACGGCAATGTCGTCAGAGCACTTCGGCTTTTGTCGGACAGCTCTAGCTTGCTGGAGGAATAATAGACATTATTTGCATTCAAATTGGTTGGGGAGATAATTTCTCCCAGGCTGTTCAAATTATTTAATATTACTTCACATCTCAAATGCTATAGAAAATTAACAATCAATGTTGATCTCTTTAGGCTGTGGGGTCTTGTCGTCGGCAAGTACGTCCGGTCGGTTGTCCGGTCGTCCGGTCGTCTGGTCGCCAATCGTCAACAGTTCTTCTGACCGGTCTAGAAGCCAAACCGTTGCTTCTAGAGACTTCAAATTTGGTATACAGGATTGCTGGGTGGTCAGCCACAAGCCTATCGAATTTGGGTAATTTGTGATGAATTTTTCGGTTTCCATGGCAACGTCACGGAAAATTCGTCGACAGTTATTGTGACCTGTCTAGAAGCCAAACCGTTGCTTCTAGAGACTTCGAATTTGGTATGCAGGATTGTTGGGTGGTCAACCACAAGCCTATTGAATCTGGACCCGACTGGTTGAAAACTTTGGCGGTCATTTTTAATTTATGCGAAACCGTCACAGCTTTCTCGTTACCAATATATCTTTAGAACGACTTTACCCTAGGCACACCAAACTTGCCGTGCACATCCATATGCTCGTGACCCAGAACCCTATTGAATCTGGACCCGATTGGGCGGAAACTTTGGCGGCCATATTTAATTTTTGCTAAACCATGAATCTTGTGTATCTCGGAAACTATTTCGCTGTTCATTGTGAAATTTGGTATAGATTATTGATACAACTTGCCGCATATCCATGTGCTCGTGACCCAGAACCCTATTGAATCTGGACTCGATTGGGAGGAAACTTTTGCGGGCATCTTTAATTTTTGCGAAACCATGAATCTTGTGTATCTCGGAAACCATTTCGCTGTTCATTGTGAAACTTGGTATAGATTATCGATACACCAAGAAACTTTAAAGGAATGAACCAGTTTCCCTGATTGGGTGAAAGCCTTGGCGGCCATCTTTAATTTATGCAAAATTTTTAATGATGTATATCTCTGATACCATTTAAGTGTTCTATATGAAACTTGGTATTCAGCATCGATGTATCAAGAGACTCGCAATGAATAACCACATCAGTTCCTCTGAATTACGGGAAGGATAGGCAGCCATCTTTAATTTGTGCAAAATTATTAATGATCTCTATCTCTGATACCGTTCAAGTGCTCAATGTAAAATTTGATATACATCATCATTGCATCAAGAGACTTACGATGAATGAGAAAACTGGTTTCTCTGATTGCACGGAAATCTTGGTGACTATTTTAATTTATGCAAAATCATTGAAACTACAAATCATTGATACATCAAGAAACCTACAATTAATGACAACCAATTTCTCTGATTAGGCGGAAAAGTTTATTGCCATCTTTATGCCCCCTCTTGTCCCCTCTAATTAGAGGGGGCATATAGCGATCGCTTTGTCCATCCGTCTGTCCGTTCATCCGTCTGTCCGTCCGAAATTATTGTCCGCGCGATATCTCGGTTAATATTTGATGGGGAGGACTGAAACTTGCATGGAATGTGGTCATTGCCTCGTAGTTGTGCAGCGTAGAGTTTTTTTCCGAGTTCCGGTATAATTTTCAAGAGTTATGCCCCTTTTCCTGAAATCTCTGTGAATTGGACTTGTCCGGGCTGGATCTTGGTTAATATTGTATTGACAATCATGAAATTTGCAGGATATGTGGCCAGTGCCCTGTAGTTCTGCAGCGTGAAGTTTCTCCGCGTTTCGCATATATTTTCAAGAGTTATGGTCAGTTTTTTCTTCAAATCTTAGTGAATTGGGACTTGTCCAGGTTGGATCTCAGTTAATATTGTATGGACAATTATGAAATTTGCAGGATATGTGGTCAGTGCCCTGTAGTTGTGCAGCGTGAAGTTTATCCGCGTTTCGCATATATTTTCAAGAGTTATGGTCAGTTTTTTCTTCAAATCTTTGTGAATTGGGACTTGTCCGGGCTGGATCTCGGTTAATATTGTATGAACAAGTATGAAATTTGCATGATATGTGGTCAATGCCCCATAGTTGTGCAGCATGAAGTTTCTCTGCTTTCGGTTATATTTTCAACAGTTATGGCCCTTCGTTTATGAAACCTAAGTGAATGGGATATATTTATTTGTCCAGGCTGGATCTCCGTCCATAACCGATTTGGACCTGGAAAATGGCATTTTATATGTTATTCTACATTGCAAAACAGACCACGTAGGTCCTGAAGTATGAAATTGCCCCAAACAGAGTGAATTGAGTGAAAAATTCAAAGTTCACTGATCACTTCATAATTTCACCACAATATACTCCCAAGAAATGTAGGTCTCATAACCAGGTCACATTTTCGGATTTGGCGAAAGCCCGGTGACCATCTTGCATCAAAACATTGTATTATCACTTGTTGATCGATGCTTGGAATATGTATTACGCGAGGCATGGCAAAAAAAGTGATTGAAACAGAATTTTTATAATTATCCAAATTAGGCCTCCACCGACCAATACAGAACAGTACAGGGGGGGCGGGGGGGCATACAATTGAGCAATCTCTGATTGCTTCCTTCCTTTGTTAATTTATGCAAAATCTGTACCTCTGGTACTGTTCAAGTGTTTGATGCAATTACAAGCGTCTAGTCCGTCATTCATAATCCAGCCGTCGTCCATTAGAGAACATCCGCGTCCATAATCCAAAGACCTATTCCATATTCCATATAACAGTATTAGCACCAAATTCAAAAAGACAATCATAGTATACATAAACATAGGCTTGTTTCCTGCAAGAGAGAAGCGGTCAACAGTTTTCAATGATGCCGGCAAGACATCATGATGTTCCAAAAATATCAAATCCGTATCGCTGATCAGTATTCTTAATCCATAATATTCGTTGTAAGCTCGTCATCTAAAGAATGATGTATCTCAGTCACGCTTTGATTGTGCCTGTTCATATGAGTATCATGAGGATCTTGAAGTACATGGGTTCATACGGCCCCTAGCCCCGGGTTAAGCGGAATTAGACACAAGTTACGAAACGTAGCGCCATAGATCTTGCACGCTACGTTCGTATTTTGCTATCAGCATGCGATATGTATCGCCAAATTTGAGAAACTTTGAGTGGAGGCGCTTGGTGGAATAGCCCTGTTTTATAAGTTTCTGCAACAATGTTTTGTGACGTTGATTAAAATCATCACATCTAACACAGGATCTAGCAAATGCTACTAAGCGAGATATGTATACGCCATATGCAGGTCCCACTGGAATATTACTATCCAGAAAGGGATAGTTTACGATGTCGAAATTGTAATCATCTCTTTTGTCATAAAGTCGACGAGAGAGAATGCCCG
Organism: Hanleya hanleyi; assembly: GCA_036873755.1. Taxonomy (NCBI): domain Eukaryota; kingdom Metazoa; phylum Mollusca; class Polyplacophora; order Lepidopleurida; family Hanleyidae; genus Hanleya; species Hanleya hanleyi. The sequence continues at coordinate 22,157 of JAVTVY010019507.1, read as the reverse complement.
CTTCATTTTTATAGAGATAGAGATCTAAATAAGATGTGCCTGTAGGGCTATCTGTAGTTTCCTTCAAATCCAGTGAAGGTGGATATATATCCTTCACTGCGTCATTTATATAGCGATTATCCACAGCGAGAAGATCGTCTATATAGCGTTTGGTGAATGAGAAGGAACGGGCTTTGAATGGATCGGTTTTTGAAAGCGCCTGCATATAGTCATATTCATAAGAGAACAGATACAGGTCAGCCAACAGGGGTGCACAATTAGTATCCATTGGAATACCTATATGCTGCTGATATATTGTGTTGCCAAATTTCACATAGATATTTTTAATGAGAAATTCAAGCAACTCTATAAACAAAGAAACATCCCATGAATGATATCTCTAGTATGTAGTCGAGCTAAAGAATGCTTTATGGCTTCCGACATTAATATATCTACGATCAGTTTTCTTGAACACAAATACTATTAATGAACTTATACGGTCAATAAGGTCCTGATGAGGGATTGTAGTATAGAGAGTCGAGAAATCCCATGTGGATACATATCTGTACGGTATGTGACCTTTAGCATCAAGTTCTTCCGTAAGACATTTTGAGTTTTTCAATATCCACATACATTCAACGCCAGAGTTCTTAGAAATAGTGGCGCAATACCTTTCCCAAAATGCTTTTACCTCCTGAAGGGCCCTCGTCAATAGGGTTGAAAGAAGCTTGGTGGTGCAGCTTCTAGAACCAGCTATGAATCTAGCTTTGTATGGTGATTTATGCATTTTGGGAGTCCAGTATATTTTTGGTATGTCGTAATGATTGGTTGGAAGACAAATACCTCTTTCCCTGAGAAACTTTTTGTGATTGTTAAATAAATCTTCCAGATTAAATGCAGTTTGGGAGTAAGTAGACGTATTTGATGAAGATATGTCTACACTCAATTCTTTAACCAGCACCTGGTAATAGTAATATTTACATATGAATATTATATTATTCGGAGCTTTGTCTGCTGGGACTATGACGAATTTACTCTGGAGATTTGCTAGAACTTCTTGCGAATTGAGGTTTCTCAGTACTTGTTTTGGTAGGGGAAGAGAACTTCTGTCAATATGGCGGATTGTTTCAACGACCTTGCTCTTGGTGAGGTCCAGCCAATCAGCGAGTACTGTAGGTTCAACTTTTTCTCGCTTAGACCAATCAATAACGTACTGTTCTAATGCAGACAGGACTATCTTCTGGTCCGCCTTCAGATTTATTCTTCTTGGCTCTCTATATTTAGGTCCTTTCATCAGGAGTAATTTCAGATCCTTATCACTCACCACATCAAGGTCACCAGTCACAATATGTTTGCATGGTGTATAGATAAAGTTCGACAATTCACAATCACAACTATAGCCTCCTGACGTGTATAAGTTCCAGTCAAACTCCTTGACAGCATTGGAGTAATTGAATATTTTGGTGGCTATAGATTTAGTATACTTATATGAAATGCAAGGAGGATCTGTGAACTTGAAATAGTTTGGTACAGCGTTGCGTACCTCTGGATCATTCAGGATTCGAGGTAAATTAATGATGTCCAGTCCTTTATCTAAGTAGTTGAGTTTCAAGAAAAGCCGATCTTGAGATGTTTCGATTATGTTCACTGGACGATACAACCGAAAATACGCTATATCTTGACATACTTTACTGATTTTTGATGGTATTATATTTCCTGAAGACGCAGATTGCTGTATATCTCTGGCTATTTGATTTAAAGCTCGCAGAGGTAACGCATACAGAACTGTACGTAAGCTATGTATACTATTGGGTGCGCTAGTTAAACCCACTAAGTAATTTAAAGTGATATGATCGTGAATCATCGAAATATTAAACTTTCGCCAACCATGGCTGCGTTGTCTCCGTTGATGGGGTTTAAATAGTTGGGTAATGTTGGATATATTTGAACGGCGGTTTGTAGCATTGCCGAACCCACTGACATTATCATTTAAACCAAACGGAAACACTGACCCAAGTTCTAGCATCCAGAATAATTCCCGCTCTCGGATTTTTCTCTCAAATCCAAAGGGGGAATCCTTAGTAGATGGATAGACGACGTCTATGATCTGAATACTAAAGTTATCCCAGCCATGGTCGGATCCAGAAAAATGCCTACCTATAAGCAATTGCTTTTTCCTAACGGATTTTCTGTGACCGTTCACCCTAAGATGGAGTCTTTGGGTGGTCTTGCCAACATACTGTTGACCACACTTCTTACATTGGTGATTTAGTAACAGTGTCGCCATTTTGAACGCAGAAATTCTTCTTGGAAGACCATTGTTCTCGTTTGGAAAATGTTATTTTATATATTATCAGACTACTCCGTTCATAACCCAACATCTGAACTCTGAAGTTTGCTCATGTGTTGTCCAATATTCTGCGTCAATAATCAAGACAATTTTTCGTACAACAGTTAGCATCAATTCTAAATATGCATACAATGAAAAAAGAAACACAAGAAGCGGCCAGCATTGTTCATTGATGACATCAAGATATTATGATGTTCTTTACATCAAATCTGTATCACTGACCAGTATTATTTATCTAATTGAATTATCAATTCGTTTTCTGGAGTATGATGTATCTCGGTCACGCTTCCATTTCTCACGATGATTGCTCATTAGAGCAACATGTTAATGTAAAACACATGCTGTTCGAATGACCCTTAGCCTCGGGTTAAGCGGAATTAGACACGAGTTAGGCAAGTTAGCGCCAGAGATCTTGTACGCTACGATCGTATTCTGCCAAAATGTTAAACTATTTATTTGTTGTGCAACTGGTGCAAATGATTATTGTACTTGGTCAAAAGCGACCTTCATACCAGTCTCGTCAAACATTCGGACACAATCGGAGCAAATGCTACATTTTTGTCAATACCTTCACCGGGTTACTTTAATAGTTAAGCAACATTTTGACTGACCCTCATACTAGACATTGATTATACTGTGCGAGAAAATTGTACTATTTTAGGTTACGTGTAGTTCCACCACCCGTTACAAGTGAAACAACCAGTTTAGCTTCAATTGCACAGTATCCTTGTCTATTTCCTACGATTGCGTGACATGCTTGATAGCTGGAATCGAATAATCTAGCTAACCTTTCGTAAATCTTCTGAACATGAGCTGCCAGTAATGCAGATGAGAAAATGGTCATTTTCCCTCTGTTTGGAGTTTCACCAGGTAACTGTATAAATATACATTCAGGTATTGGACAAAGGGAGACAATTCCATCGCAGTATTAAAAGCATTTTATCACAAAAATTGCTGTAGCTGATCAATCATATATCGCTACGAACATTTAGGAAGCAGAAACGGCGAAGTGCACCTCAACCGTAGCCGTAGTTTACTACATATAATCAGGATTTATGCACTACGATGCATTTTCAGCATTTTTTATACGATAGCAGACAGTCAATTCCTACACATACATATATTTTACATGGAAGTATTCAGTTGGAGGGCAGCGGTAACATAAAGTTGTAAATATGTGTGTAAAGGACGTAAAGTACAGTGACAATTGTGTATGAGTGTTGTGCCGAGACCTGTTAGGAGAATTCCTGGGTTACAGCTGCCAGTTACCGACATTGTTCGTCGTCACAGCAATACGGCTATGGTATATCTGTTGCAGGCTTGCCGCTAATGTACAATGTATACAATATTGTAATTATACATATTTTCTTTTCATTCAGGAAATGAACCTCAACTAGGGTTTGACCATTTGATTTCTCAAATGATTTTCTAATTACTAGTTGGCACTGGATTTTATAGGAATATTTTGGCACTTCTGAGCAGGTTGATGTATAAATATTAATGTAATACTCGATCCTCAAGACCTTAGTTTGCGAAACTTGGCACTAACCTCGCCCACTTCCGTAGTGAACCATGAAGATAAATAATTAAGATTACTTGGCTATTCTGCTAGACGGAGGTATCCCAACAGCCTTTGCGGCGCTTCCTGACAACTACCGCGTGGGCTAAAGTGAAGCATAGCGACGTATTCACTTAGCCCAGGCAGACCGCGCTTCTCGCCGTTAAATCGTATTTCCTCGACGTTTGCGGCTGGTAATCGTTTGGAATCGATAAGATATTATTAATAAGGTAACATTTAACAGCTGAAAGGATCAACTGTGTGGTAAAGACGCCAAGAAAGCGTAATAAACAGCTCTAAATAACCCACAACAGTGAGCTACAAGGTGCTTACCCAGCCGTCAAAATCCTGGGGTTAACACAGCGGCAACACCGTTATTGTCGGCATATAGCACGGGGAAATTAAAACAGATTATTTCGGGTTACCAAGTCCAATAAAATCGAAGCAATTTGAACCACAGGTAGATTTTAATACAACATCCCAGTATAGGCCTCTATGTTTGTATGTTTTATTAAAAATAAACACTTTTTATCTAGAATAACTTTAGAAAAGCACTGCTTTACAGTTTTGCAGAAGCATATAAGCCGCCATTAGGCAGATTTGACTTAACCCCTTCAGTGAACTAAAACAATATGCCTACTTTGAGGTTGAAAGAAATGGCTAAATCACCGCCCCTCTCAACTTTTCTACCCCCCCCCCCCGCCCCCATCCCCCAATTAATTCGCCTGGGTGCTTTTTGCTTTATTGCTGCCAGGGGTACTACCAAATCACTGATGGAGATGGGGACACCAGTGGCTATTTCTACTAGCTCCGAAAATTTAGTTCTATTTGGCGTAGATATAAAATGTACGTATCAACCCGGCACCACCGGAGTTTGACCCTTCAAATCATCCTCCCTGTTGACTAGCAAGAGTGGTATATAGTAGTAAAATATTATGTAACTGAATATGCGACCAGTGTTTAGTGGACAAACTCAATTCAGAGATTCCATACAAACAAGAGTGAAATCTTTAATATGTTGGGACAATCGGACCCAAAAGTTGATAAACTAAAAAAAACCCTCCGCAATAAGTCTAGGATCTGGTCAGCTGAAATGAAGCTAACCACTAGATCAACATATATCCACTCTTATAAACTCTACACTGAATCACTTATACCATCTCAGTCATGTGCTTCACGTTTCCCCCGTTTAACATGCCGACTTTATCATAATATAGGACTGTATGCCAATTTGTGTGATAAATATTCCAGAGAGAAAGTGATATCAAATGAACCGTATATCAATATATATAGCGAAAATAAATACAGCAAAAACTATGCATATCGTATATGAATGTACGTATGTATGGTGTATGTTATTTTGTATATTCTTGTGTACGTAGGTTTTTGTACATGTATGCATCTGTGCATCAAGTTTGATGTATTTAAGTGTGTCACAATGTTGGTATGTGTTTAATGCATTTGGTACTAAGAATTAAAAAAAATGAACGGCAGAGAGGTGTTGCGCTTTTCTTTGAAGGAAGCGAGAGTTATTTCCGGAGCAATTCCATCTCTGTTCATCTGTCTCCGTCAGGAGCTGTCCGATATTCCCTGGGCTTAAACGGAGACTTGATAGGGTTCACGTCATTATCGCTCTTAAAAAGCCCCATGCTTGACACTCAAATGGTACAACAGCTTCATCAATTTAACACCCTTTAAAGTACATCCCGTTTGACATTTCAGTCACTATCAGGGTAGAAGAAGAGTTAGGAACTTTTTCACCCGTCACTTATTTAACTGCGTTGACAGGTCATAAATTTGTAAAAGTAACAAAATGATTTAAATCAGGCAATGTTTCTTCCCTCAGCCCTTTTATCCAACTTCTCTAGTAGCAAACTGAAATGCGGAGATTGTAATTGACTGACAGCAGGCGTTTTTGAACCAATGGAATGGAATCAATTGCTCCTTGCTAAATCCCAAGGCTTGGTGTCCTGGGGCACGTCTTAAAAGACTTGGTAGCTTAGGCATGGCGTAACCTCCTTGGTGGCGTATGTTGAAGGTAAATGTCACCATGGTAGCTACGTCAAACGTAAGCTTACCCACGCTTTGCAAGACCGACCCCTGATTCTCTTCTTATTTGGTATGTGTATAGGTTATTTGGAAGCTCCGGATGTAAGGCTTATCACACGAGAACCGGGCATTAAATATTAGATCACCTCGACAGCTTTACGTGTGCCGCCATCATTGTTGACGGTGACGCACGTTGATACCGACAGTTCCTTGGCCGTTGAGGAAGAAACGACGATGGATGGTGGGTAGAAACAAACGGTTACACCTGCAAAATATACTCTACCAGTTATTTATGCGCAGTTATATACCCCAAAGAATAGGCTTACTCATTATGCGGAATACACATTTTGAAAATTCCTCATTTAAACTCGTCCATCATATTTTAATATATTTATTGACAGATTACGTCGTTCTACGCTCGCGTCACTGCATGCCAACGCTTTATTATCACCAGGATATGCCCTCTAGAAGGCAATTAAGGAGAGAGAGATAGAATTGAGGTTTAAGGTCACGGAGAGAGAGAGAGAGAGAATTAAGGTTTAATGTTGCATTCAGCAATATTTCAGCTATATAGCGACGACCAATCAATTCAAATTACAACACATATACGTAAACTAATGCGTTAAAACAGGTACAAACATTAAAATTTGTACAACAAACCAATCTCTCTCAAATAATTTAAAATACAATCCTCTTTCACTCTGCTAAAAAGATCTTCCAGCGTAGCTGCTCAATAAAAAGTATCTCTTACAATTTTAAAATCTATGTAGTCTATGAGAATATGTTTCACCGTGAGATCTTCATGGCAAGGTATACACCTTGGAATCGGCTCCTGTTTCAGTAAATATTCATGAGTTAATCGTGCGTGACCGATCCTACATCGTCTGATCATGGCCTGGTCGAAACGCTTATGACTGTTCAGATGAGTATAACCAACCGTTTTTTTGAATTCGTGAAGTTTGTTATTGTCCATAGTATCCCATAAATCAATCTTATCACTGTGGCAGGCGTAGATGCAACATGGCGGCGTACGACATACATATTTCTTCACAAACCTGGACACCAGGCTAGCTTCTTGTCGTGTGCCTCAACATAACTGGTGTTGTAGGAAGATTCGAATTCCGCCATTAGAACGAGGACAATGGGGAAAGGTTATGCCCTGGTGATATTACAGCTTTGTATGGTGGTTACGGTTAGTTTATTAACGGATGTAGTAGACACGACTACAATTAGATTACCACGACCCGTCTATGTTGGAAGCTTTCCCATACCGAAATGACCCCAAATTAGGTAACTGAGAACCCATTTCCGACGCTTCGCCCCCGCGTGGCATAGAGCATTGAGGTAAACACGTCCTAAATCTGTCTGGACGATCTTCCGACGCCTTTATTTGATTAGCACAGTTTTCTATTACCTGAAAAATGTCATATTACCTCTGCGAAGTACAGGTGACCTTCAGCGGAAACGAGGAACAAATGTTAGTCATTTTCTGTTTTCTATTTTAGGAACTAATATTGGAAGTATCAGAAGAACTGAACCTACGAACCAACTCGCCAAAGCTAGATCATTCCGAGAAGCAGATACCTTTCCTTGACAATTGTTTTTGGTTAAGGGGCAAATTATTTTTAACGTTTTGCAGTCACCCTTGCACAAGTTTGAATATCTCGACTTTACGAATTATAGCCATTTGAAACTCCATACATCTGCTATCGTGCAATATTTATGTACAAGTGGTCAATATTTAGATAAAATCGGGTTTACAAACATTTCCGAATATTATCAATTTCTGAATAGTGACTAAAAAATTCAAATGGGGTTTACAAGGAGATAAAATGGGCTCTCATAATCACCAGTTTTGAAATATTTTCCAAGTTCTGCCCACCCAAATTTAAAAAGTATATATTTTGCCATACACCATGCCCGCATATTTGGGGTTTATTACCCCACAAGCAAATTCGTATTCAATATCTGGATTGTGATTGGTTAAAAGGGTATATAGAGGACAACTCACGTGCGATTGGAAACGACGCTCTCGCTTCGAAAGTTCAGCTGACCATATCTCATTATTTATGGAATAACTTTCGCTCACTCGTGAAAATTTAATGGAATAAAGTCATACTGCATTATTTTCACTGAAGTTTCCGACACATAACTCACTAAAAGGTGCCATTTGTTCCAAAAATAAAAGTCGATTTCCGAACGAAAGCTGACCGAATGGATTGTGTGGCGTGCCTTTCTCACAGTGCCGTAGCAAAATGCGGACAGTTTGGTAACCGAAATGGCCCGTTGGATTTGTCCGTTGTACCGTTGGTTATAAATGATAGACCTTTTTCAGTATTTTTACTATAAGATAAAAAGGCTCGAGGGATAATAAATTCGTTATTCAGGTTTTTCCCCAGGTGTATGGAAAGTTACGACCCTCCCTGAAACTCGTACACCCTTCGGCTGACGCCTCAGGGTGTACGAGTTTCAGGGAGAGTCGTAACTTTTCATACACCCGGGGGGAAACCTGAATAACTAATAATATCCTCTGTTTTAAATTTTATCTTGCAAATGACAAATAAGATATCCTTGGTAGTACTAGAATTCCAGTAAAAAGAACTTTTGACGATTTTTCTTTTGTAAAATCGAATAATGAAGTTCACAGATTGTTTTGATTAACATATTTATTACTCTTGCATTGTTTTGATGCAAAATACAAGCGTCTAGTCCGTCATTCATAATTCAGCCGTCGTCCATTAAAGAATATCCGCGTCCATAATCCAAAGACCTATTCCATATCCATATAACAGCATTAGCACCAAATTCAAAAAAGACAATCATAGTATACATAAACATAGGCTAGTTTCCTCCAAGAGAGAAGGCTAGTTTCCTCCAAGAGAGAAGCGGTCAACAGTTTTTAATGATGCCGACAAGACATCATGATGTTCCAAAAATATAAAATCCGTATCGCTGATAGTATTCTTAATCCTTAATCGTTCTAAAGTCGTTATCTGGAGAATGGTGTATCTCAGTCACGCTTTGATTGTGCCTGTTCATGTGAGCACCATGAGGATCTTGAAGCACATGGGTTCATACGGTCCCTAGCCCCGGGTTAAGCGGAATTAGACACAAGTTACGAAACGTAACGCCATAGATCTTGCACGCTACGTTCGTATTTTGCTATCAGCATGCGATATGTATCGCCAAATTTGAGAAACTTTGAGTGGAGGCGCTTGGTGGAATAGCCCTGTTTTATAAGTTTCTGCAACAATGTTTTGTGACGTTGATTAAAATCGTCACATTTAACACAGGATCTAGCAAATGCTACTAAGCGAGATATGTATACGCCATATGCAGGTCCCACTGGAATATTACTATCCAGAAAGGGATAGTTTACGATGTCGAAATTGTAATCATCTCTTTTGTCATAAAGTCGATGAGAGAGAATGCCCGCTTCATTTTTATAGAGATAGAGATCTAAATAAGATGTGCCTGTAGGGCTATCTGTAGTTTCCTTCAAATCCAGTGAAGGTGGATATATATCCTTCACTGCGTCATTTATATAGCGATTATCCACAGCGAGAAGATCGTCTATATAGCGTTTGGTGAATGAGAAGGAACGGGCTTTGAATGGATCGGTTTTTGAAAGCGCCTGCATATAGTCATATTCATAAGCGAACAGATACAGGTCAGCCAACAGGGGTGCGCAATTTGTACCCATTTGAATACCTATATGCTGTATAGCACGCTTCGCTTCGATTTCAGTTCGTTATGATTTACTGATTAGAAGATATTCCAACTTTTCCCAGCAACGGATTAACATCAGCATGAGAGGCTAACCCTTCATGAGTTGTTTAGGATTACACATTGAATGTAACAAACAAGGATTCAAGTAGATACACGGTTGTCATACAAATAGAAATGTGTGGTAAAAATAACACATGCTAGTTTCTTACAAAAGAAAAGCGGTTGTTTGGTACATGTAATTACAACACATAAGGGAAGTGGGAAGAGGTTCCGACATACTGACAGAGCCACATGACTTCGCAGTATAGTCTTCCGGTTAAACTATTCGAAAGCACGTACCAAAAATCTAACGATTCGTGATATGCGTTGTATCTCAGGCACGCTTTTATTGTACCTGTTCATGTGGCAACTTGGATGACATGACCACACGGCCCCTAGCACCGGCATAAACGGTATTAGATACAAATCTAGAGAGCTATAATGGAAATGCTCTGACAACTCATATATTGGTAATTGGTGAGCTGTTTCGCCGTGACAACTCGTACACTGAAGATTGGTGAGCTGTATCGTCGTCAGATGAAAATGACGGCCTCTCGTCGACTTTACAAGAGAGATGATTACAATTTTCGACAATTTCGACATCTCAACCATGCGTTTCTGGACAGTAAGATTCCAGTGGGTCCAGCATATGGCGTATACATATCTCGCCTAGGAGCATTTGCTGGATCCTCTGTAAAATGTGACGATTCTAATCAACGTCACCAAACAATATTACAAAAACATGTAAAACAGGGTTTTATTACCAAGTGCATCCACTCAAAGTTTCTCAAACTTGGCGATTCATGCTGTTAGTAAAATACGAGCGCAGCGTGCAAGATCTTTGGCGTTACCTTTAGTACTTTACGCCAAATTCTGCTCAATCCTGGAACAGGGGTCATATGAATCCCATGTACGTGACAGGTCCTCATGGTGTCCATATGAACAAGCACATTCGAAGCGTCCCCGAGAAACATTCTCTAGATAAAGACTTATATCATACGGATTAAGAATACTGATCAGCGATGGAGATTTGATATTTAGAACATCAAGATTTGATATTTAGAACATCAAGATGTCTTGCTGTCATCAATGGAATCTGTTGACTGCTTCTCTCTTGCAGAAAACTAGCCTATGTTTATGTATACTAGGACTGTTTTCTTTTCATTCTTTTTGGTGCTAATGGTTGTATACGAATTAGATCTTGGCCTAGGATTATGCACGCGGAAGTTTTTTAATGGACAACGTATGAATACTGAATGACGTAATAGACGCTTGTATCATTGTACATCGTTTTACTACGATGTTGTACATCTATTTCGTGCAAAGTCCATCATTGTTCCACAAATGCGAGGTTAAAAAAGAAACAGGACTAGGTCAATTTGTGTTAGTCATATAGTGCAATCATCTAATCCAAGAACTTGGTATGAATTCCATGTAACCATGATAACCGATAGCATTTTCTTGCAAATCCTTTGGGTAATATTATTGGGAGTGTTTGTCAATGCTTTAGTTTGATAGTAGAAGTAATGCCACGTTACGAACTGCGTACGTGAAATTTTGTTTCCGCTTTAATGGTTAACTTCTTCATTGCGCATTTCTAGCAGTCCTGGGGTGGAGATAATGAAGAGCAGCAGGGTGTTTCATGGTAGATTAGACGTTTCTTCGATACCCGGTAAATGTCGAACATGATGGGGAAGAATAATGCTGTGAATGATTCATGTGTGAAATGTCACTGCCGGTAGAATTACAACACATATAAGGGAAGTGGGAAGAGGTGCCGACATACTTGACAGTCACATGGCTTCACAATATAGTCTTCTGGTTAACCTTTTCTAAAGCACATAAGCACATACCAAGAATCTACAGATTCGTTATACGTGTTTATTGTACCTGTTCATGTGGCAACTTGGATGACATGACCACACAGCCGCTAGCACCGACATAAGCGGTATTAGATACAAATCTGGAGAGCTATGATGGAAATGCTCTGATAACTCGTATATTGGTAATTGGTGAGCTGTGTCGCTGTGACAATTCGTACAGTGGTGGTTGTTGAGTTGTATCGTCGTCAAATGAAAATGACGGCATTTAACACAAAAGACTAGTCTGTAAGGCCCGATGTCGACCAAGCATCAACTTCCCACAAATGCCAACATATATCAAAGACCAAAAGGTCTGTACAGGGGGCGGGCATCGGGGAAGCAATGCGAACATTTCGATGGAAGGCAAAAGCCGGGTGAGAATGCTGAGGTCAAATGAACATATAAAATTGACAGAGGGCGCCACCGTCGGAACATAACAGATCAGTTGAGTTCACAGCTTTGCTTTCATAAAATATCGCTGCGGTTCGAGGAGAAGAACTGCAGTTTTTGTGTGTGGGGGGGGGAGGCTTTTGGTATTACTTCCTCTGAGCAGGGGAGGCGATGTAGACAGTCACTGAGAACGTGGTAACTTCACCAATATTGGATGCATACATCGACCTGCTGGTTACTATTTCATATAAACACCAACTTCAGAAGTAGTAGGCCATATTTTATCATGCGAATCCGTTTCTGGATATGAAGTAAATGATTATATTTGTGACTAAGTCGTAGATAAGTGCAAATAAACAAACCCGAGGAGAAATTATAACGCATATAAGGGAAGTGGGAAGTGGTACCGACATACTGACAGAGCCACATGACTTCACAGTATTGTCTTCTGTTTAACCTATTCTAAAGCACATGCCAAGAATCTAACGATTCGTGATATGTGTTGTGTCTCAGGTACGCTTGTATTGTACCTGTTCATGTGGCAACTTGGATGACATGACCACACGGCCCCTAGCACTTGCATAAGCGGTATTAGATACAAATCTAGAGAGCTATGATGGAAATGCTCTGACAACTCGTATATTGGTAAATGATGAGCTGTGTCGCTGTGACAACTCATACACTGGGGATTGGTGAGCTATGTTGTCGTCAGATGAAAATGACGGCATTTAACACAAAAGACTAGTCTGTAAGGCCCGATGTCGACCGAGCATCAACTTCCCACAATGCCAGCATATATCAAAGAACAAAAGGTCTGTACAGGGGCGGGCCTCGGGGATGAAATGTCCACCAGCAGAATCTCGCAATATACAGATCAAAATTACAACGCATATAAGAGAAGAGGTGCCGACATACTGACAGAGCTAACTGACTTCACAGTATAGTCTTCTGGAGAGCGTTGATATCATTGGTAAAAATGATTATTTCTCGGTTTGGGTTTCTTCCCCTTTCGTCTGATTTGTAAAACTTGCATTTGGATGAATCATAGTTAACATTTTCACCAGTTATGCCACAAACTGGTTGACCGGTACTCTTACAAGACGGTGAGCTTATAGCATATCGGCATCAGGAATAGACATGTGTACTATGCCAACATGTCATAATCTATGACAATAGAGATGCATTGTCTAAATCCTAATGTCGCATTGTATTCTAATTGTTGTTAAGTTTTATGCAGCCCTCATCTTTCGTTCTAATGTTTTATCTTGCATACTGCTCGGTGATCTTCATGTACAAAATTGAGAATGTGCTTCCTCAAATTCACTGTAATTTCAAGCCGTGTGACTAGTCATTGCAGTTCTTTAATCTTACAAAGCTAGCTTAAACTGTATTAAAACAGCGTCTCGTTCAAGACAGCGACGATAAGCACACTGACTAAACATAATCAAACCGTTTAAATCTTACAAGATCCTGAACTTATTTACGACACCAAAGTCTTCTGCATGGAATCATTTGGAACACCTATCTTATTCCTATGCACTCCAAATCATTTCAATCTTATTTCTATGCACTCCAAATCATTTCAAGTATTTTTGCCCATTCGATAAAGATCTACTTGCTCCAAATGATTTCCATTGTCAATCTTGCTTCGCCTCGGTATTTGAAGGTGTTTCTCTCGTTCGTAGATGATTTGTTAAGACGATTGGATGGTTAATCAATATGGACGAGACTGTTTGAACGTCAATATCGAAATGCTATTTTCTGATTGGAATGCTAAGGTTCATGTAATCGTTTAACATTTCATTGTTGTACATACACGGCAGCATCGCTGGCGATTCAGCATTAATTGACAGCCCGGACACTTTTTGTCCCAATTTCACATTGACTCTGCAATCTCTGTGTTGACTCCAATCCCATTTTGTCTATCAGGATGAGAGGGATGTGGTCATCACCCAGTTAAAGCACAAGCCTGCCTTCCAATCTCATCTCCCATGTACGTTTTTCTCTTTCCCATGTTGTTTCGTTGCTATATGTGTAAGTCCGTCGTCGTGTCTTCGAAAACTTTCGATTTGTCTGTAAGGGTCTAATTCCCATGCACAACAAGTCGCAATATTAACGGGAACTCTTTACAAGTACATTTCGAACGATTTGTTATGGTAAGAGTTTTAGAACGTTTAAATTACAAGCGTCTAGTCCGTCATTCATAATCCAGCCGTCGTCCATTAGAGAATATCCGCGTCCATAATCCAAAGACCTATTCCATTTTCCACATAACAGTATTAGCACCACATTCAAAAAGACAATCATAGTATACATAAACATAGGCTTGTTTCCTGCAAGAGAGAAGCGGTCAACAGTTTTCAATGATGCCGGCAAGACATCATGATGTTCCAAAAATATCAAATCCGTATCGCTGATCAGTATTCTTAATCCATAATATTCGTTGTAAAGTCGTCATCTAAAGAATGATGTATCTCAGTCACGCTTTGATTGTGACTGTTCATATGAGTACCATGAGGATCTTGAAGTACATGGGTTCATACGGCCCCTAGCCCCGGGTTAAGCGGAATTAGACACAAGTTACGAAACGTAGCGCCATAGATCTTGCACGCTACGTTCGTATTTTGCTATCAGCATGCGATATGTATCGCCAAATTTGAGAAACTTTGAGTGGAGGCGCTTGGTGGAATAGCCCTGTTTTATAAGTTTCTGCAACAATGTTTTGTGACGTTGATTAAAATCATCACATTTAACACAGGATCTAGTAAATGCTACTAAGCGAGATATGTATACGCCATATGCAAGTCCCACTGGAATATTACTATCCAGAAAGGGATAGTTTACGATGTCGAAATTGTAATCAACTATTTGTCAACTATATTCATATTTGAAATCATATATAGAGAGTTCATTCTGGTTTATGTGCTTATTGATTACTATTGGTCGACTGCGATACTTCGACAGGGCCCCAAAGGAGACAAGAGGCTCATGGGCTTCAGAATACGCATGTGTATGCCTAACTATAACCCTTTAAAACATATTGTATTAACTTGAATTTGTCAACTTGAATAAGCTTGTAATTAATCACCAGTTGCATATGTATTGTGTAAATTTGAAGAGCCGAGCCATGACCCCTCGAGATACTGCAATAACTAGCTCCCTTACTGGCTACGTTATGTGGATGACACGTTTGTTAAAATCAACATCTACATTTTTTCCAACATTTGAACTGTCCAAGGCAACGGATCAATTCACAATCAACGGATCAATTCACAATCAACGGATCAATTCACAATCAACGGATCAATTCACATCTACGCATATTGAGCAGTATCTACACTTTCATTCCAACCACCCGTTATTTCACAAACGGAGAGTATCAAAACATTGTCCAACAGAGCCCACGTCTCATTACATAGACCGAAGATAAAGCTAATGAGATAACCCATGTGCAAAAAGGCGTTATAGTTCGTGAATATGAGCAATGAACATTCCAAAGAGCTCATAAGACCGGAAACAAAACCACAACGAGTACAGATACCCCAAAGTCAAATGTACGATTCCCTATGTACAGGATCTTCCGGAGAGTATCAACCGAATTTTCCGAGAATATGATGTGCAAACATATTTCAAATCAACCTATTCCTTTAGACAAATTATTGTTGACCATAAGGACAAACCAGCAAAAGAGAAACAGAATCACATTATGCAAGGCATCAATGCCAGGACGCTACCTGTGTTGACCGTTATACAGGCGAGATTCAAAAACCTCTACACAAACGGATGACTCAACACCGTAAACCAGATAGTAACGGGAACGACTCGACTGTGATCACATACTTATGTTCCAGTGGACACACTTTCAAAACAAATGATGTATTTATTGTCGACCGAGAAGCTCAATATTTCGAAATATTTTGAAAACAGAGAAACCATTCATAAACAGAAATGGTGGATTACGGTTCAAATTATCGAAAGCATGGAGCAAAAATAATAAAAATATTCCTAAACGATTAACAATACAAGCGTCTCGTTCGTCATTCATTATTCATCCGTCGTCCGGTAAAGAATTTTTGCGTCCATAATCCACAGACCTAATTCAAATATCAGTAATAGCACTAAATAAAACAAATTTATTTATAATAATAGGCTACTTTCCTACAAGAGAGGGGCGATAAACAGTCGGCAAGACATCATGATGTTCCAATAATATCGAGTTTCGTTGTAAAGTCATTATCTAGAGTACGATGTATCTCAGTCACGCTTTGATTGCGAAGACCATAAGGATCTTGAAATACATGAGTTCGTATGGACCCTAGGCCCTGGTTCTGCGGAATTAGATACAAGTTACGAATCGTAACGCCACAGATCTTGCACGATACGCTCGTATTGTGCTATCAGTATGCGATATGTTTATTCAAATTTGGGTAGCGCTTAGTGGTATAGCCTTATTTTATGGGTTTCTGCAATAATGTTTTGAGACATTGATTGAAATTGTCACATTCAACACAGGATCTAGAAAATGCTACAAGGCAAACTATGTATACGCTATATGAAGGTTCCACTTGAATATAACTGTCCAGAAAGGGATAGTCCACGATGTCGAAATTGTAATCATCTCCTTTCTCGTAAAGTCAACGAGAGCTGAATGAGAAATTTTGGTCTAAGAAACATTTCGGAGCGAACTTTTCACCCTTCTCGAAACAGTGTACCAGCCTTTGTGAATAAATATAGTGTTTAAACCAACAGTGTACCACAGACTGTCCTTCATTGTTACTCACAACTGAAATTAGCTTTGCCCAGAGAACTGTCTTCAAAGCCGGAGTCGTCGTTGTGAATAATCATACCATGCCTCTAGTCCATTACCGGTCTCGGCAGTAACTATTTTCACTAATCTCCGTTGAAGGTCCTTTGGTAAACAACCAACGTAAGATCGCAAACTCATTTTATTTTCCATTTGATCAGTTTGGCTATTTGTTATTAATTTTATCGCCTGGATGATTCAAAGTATTCAATCCTCCTGCCTTACTTGTGATCCACAGAGATGCATCGATATGGTACCAGAGGGGATAAGTTTATCGACAGAATGTTTGGTACTGAGGATTAATACATCAGATTGGTATAAATCTACAAAATTAGCTCTCTACAATTGTTGTGTAAAAGTGTGTCGACTCGAGTGAAATGCAATATGCCACTTATGAACAGTTTTCTAAAATATCACTGCAAACGTTCTCATTATCCAACAGCTGCGGTTGACATCCATTATACTATGTAAAGGCCAAGTCTCACTTTATCACTTTGATATAGCATTGTTTCAAAAGTTTTGACAGCCCAGGTTATTTATAATATGAGCATTACTTTTGAGAGTACAACTGTGTCTAAGTAGAGCCTCAAATTGCAACATGCACATTTCCGGGGATAATATTGACAGTTGGTACATCAAGTATTAACACAGTGATGTCAACTTCAGCTTCTTATGAAACAGCGTGTTCGTACAGTTGCATTACTCAAGCTTAAAATTCCTTTCCCAGATTGCGGCTTGACCTGTTCCAGGAAAACCCATTCCTGCCCGTCTTGACCGATTTATCGTGTTATGTAGAGAATAGAGACGACTGCATCTGTTTCACATCACGGTTTGGATGTATTGTCTAATCTTGTAAAACTTCGATTTCATGATTCATATTGTTAGTCAGATGGCCCAATATGAAAAAGTGGCTTAGTTTAGCGCCCCGTAAACATTTTCTCCTGCATACGAACAACCATTTCTATTGCATAAATAGGATCACTGTGCATCTTTTCTGACCGGTTGTCAGCTTGCAGGTGTGTGCAGGAGTTGTCGGTGCGGGATTTCGAATAAATTTGCCAAAAAACTACTAGTTTCACAAAATCATTCATAACTGGGATGCATGTTCATTCTGACTATCGCGTTATGCGTCTTTTTATAGCCACTAGGCGTGGTTAAAAGGTGTGAACAGTTCTGAGTGTTCTAATGTATCTACTGGATTACTGGATGCAATGTAAGAAAACGTTCAGAAAATGGAGATTTTTCCTGCATGTTTGATTTTTCAAATTTTAGTAAATTTACTACAGTATGTTCTCTAAGCAACCAAACTATCTTATCAGGATATCTAAATTTGCGCAAACATGTGCGCTTCTCCTCAAAATTGGAATGATCGGACAATAGGTTCGTGTAACCGAGCAATGACTGAGAATATTACCCCACCCCCCATTTTCAAGAAATTGGTTAAATTTGAGCTTTTTGTGAAAGAGGCAGAACGGGACAAAATATTTGCGATGAATGTGATAGATGGTAATCGCTAATCATTCTAATGTATTAAAACATTAGTGTTTCTAATAAAAAAGCTGCTAAACTTCATTTACCTGACATAAATTTAGCATTATCGGCCAATTTGTACGAGAAGATCCCACTTTCTCGGTGTGTCCTGACCCTACAGTAGCCCGAGTTTTACGTATATATGAGTATGCTAGCGCATCTTTATAGATGTGTACTAATGTACCTCAAAGCCTCAGTCAAGTATAGTTATCTAAGATGATACAAGTCTCGCAGGTGCCAATCGCGTCAGCATTCTGTTCGCCGTACAGCTATTAGATCTTAGATTTCCGTAGGAATTCTTTTAAATTCCGTCCTCTTCTGTATACACCGATCGGATGATGTTGGAATAATCGGCTGGTTTTGGAGTCAGTCTGTATTATATGCCAGCATTTTTTAATAATTTTTATCAGCTGGCGTGATCCGGGTTGGAATGTTGTGATGAATCGCGTCGGCTTGACAAGTACCGGCTGTGATTGGTTATGTGTAGAAGTTTCGATCTCTCAGTGTTCAACCTCCATGAGTGCTTTCTCGATTTCACTCTGTTCGTATCCCCTGAGTCTAAGTTTATTTTTGAAGACTTTAGCTTTCTCGCAGAAGTCACTGGAATTGTTGCAGTTCCTTGCGTATCTAATTGCCTCTCCTTTTATAAAGGATTTGAAGCAGGAGGGTGGATGGGCCGATTCTCGGTGTAGGTACTGGTATGCTTCGGTTGCCTTGGTGTGACACTTGATGTCCAGAATACCACTGCGTTCAAATCTCTCCCCTTTAAATTTTACGGTATCCAAAAACCTGATAGATCTGTCCGATATCTCGAAAGTAAACTTTAACAGAGGATGGGCATTATTTGCTATCTCAAAGAAGTCTCGTACGTCTTTTTCTAGACCAATAAATCCAATAGCCATCGTCCCGGTATCGTTTGTGAAGCAGGATATTATGCCGCAAGGGGAACCGCTCCATAAATAGCAGAATCACATAACTCAGGTGAAGGAATTGCCCCCATTGGTGCTTCCACGTTTTGCCGGTAATATTTACCATTAAATGCAAATTCGTTTTCTGTCAGGATAAGGTTGGCTATTTCTACCAGTAATTCTATCGATGGCCTTTTAAGTGCATATACGATATCGTTGTTCGTCGTGAGATCAGTCTTCAGGGCTGCGGCTATCTCTTCAAATCTCAGATTAGTGTAAAGCGAGGTGATATCATATGTAACAAGGATAGCACTGCTCGGGATGGGCATACTTCCTATTTCATTAATGAAATTTGAAGTATCCGCAAGATAGGTATGTTGCCTTTTAATAATAGGCAGCAGGAAGAAATCTAAGTATCTCCCCAGTTTCGAAGTAGGTGAGTCGCATTGCGAGATAATCGGGTCGAGTGTCTCCAGGACTTGCGTGATTTTATGAATCTTAGGTAGCAAATACATGTGGGGAATTTTAATCTTGAGTAGCGGATCATACAGGTATTTGTAGGTGTCCTTGCCCATCACTTCTTCCTGTTTAAGTTTGCATACAAGGTTTAGCACCTTTCTATGCATCTCTTTTACATTAATACAATCAATCTCGACGTAGTGTATTCCGTCATATTGTTGTCGATTTGCTTCCTTGGTGTATAAACTTGTCAAGAATTACAGTTATATTATTCTTGTCAGCAGAAGTGATAATCACATTTATCTGATGTCAATTTATTGAGTGATTGGCGTTCGCCGTTTGACAGGTTGTCTTTGTGTGGTACTTTGGCGTGTGACGATAGCTCAAGTCTCGTAGATAGGAGGTAATCTTCAATGCTATTGGAGGCTAGTGGTGCCACGAATTCCGACTTAACATAAAATGGATGATGTTGCCTGTGCGTTGATGGAAACTCGGAGAAAAACTCTGTACGTCTCATCTCGTTCGCCATTCGTCCGAAATCTATTACAATATCCCGTTCTCTTATATTAGTCGTCGGAATGAATGATAATCCCCGGAATATCAGAAACATATTATCATTATCTGTTAACATCAGACTTGAGATATTTCTAATATATGTCTTGGCTATTACCAATCTCGAGAGGTTGACATTGACATAATAAATATGTCTCTGCTTCTTGTAGCGTTTTCTCTGTTTACCAGGTAAACGTCTTTTTTTCATTCTGTCTATAATGAGTTAGGACGAAGCAGTTGATATGCGGCGTTTGTTATAGAATATCAGGATACTAATCATCTCAATCAAGGTCGCGTGGATAACTCTACGAGAAAGTTAGTCTTCAAAAATAAACGTAGACTCAGGAGATACCAACAGAGTGAATTCGAGAAAGCACTCATGGAGGTTGAACACTCTGAGAGATCGAAACTTCTACACATAACCAATCACAACCGGTATTTGCCAAGCCGACGCGATTCATCACAACATTCCAACCCGGATCACGCCAGCTGATAAAAATTATTAAAAAATACTGGCATATAATACAGACTGACTCCAAAACCAGCCGATTATTCCAACATCATCCGATCGGTGTATACAGAAGAGGACGGAATTTGAAAGAACTCCTACGGAAATCTAAGATCTAATAGCTGTACGGCGAACTGACTCCAAAACCAGCCGATTATTCCAACATCATCCGATCGGTGTATACAGAAGAGGACGGAATTTGAAAGAACTCCTACGGAAATCTAAGATCTAATAGCTGTACGGCGAACAGAATGCTGACGCGATTGGCACCTGCGAGACTTGTACCAACTATCAATATTATCCCTGGAGTTGTCCCCCTGGAAATGTGCATGTTGCAATTTGGTCATATATTTAATACACCTAACACCTACAGTTTAACACCTGCCTCCACACAGATGAATATTTCGTAGATCACAAACTTCGATCCTCACCAACAGTATCCTTTAAATATCAGTGCAATCCGGTCTTTCCAGCCCGAATAAATGTCTGTCTGTCTGTCTTCATTCGCTCGACAAGAACAATTCTCCCTCGGAATGACTAGTTATGCATGACACGTGTCCCCAACTAAAACGACGTTGACCAAGAAAAATGTTTTGCATATTTGAATTACACTGATCGAATTCAAAACCACTGGAGAACATGTTGCGTTGGTGGGATCGTACGGAAGAAAACTGATATATCCATTTGACTTCGTGACATGGTGAGTAGGATCAAGTCGTGGTCGGTTTATCATGAGAAAGGGACACTGGCTGAATTAGGTCTCCATACAGTGAATAGATAGCACACTCTTAGAAAAGTCGAAATGAATATTGAGTGGCACCGCCAAGACAAAGGAATAATAAAATGAGTCTTGGGTGTCTCCCTTTGATATTCAATCATACTACACTGAATAAGCGACAACCCCAAGATTTGTGTTAGAATTATTGATATTCTGGCTCTGGATCAGGTTATCATGTTTTTTTTATGTTTCGGTTTTGCAGGTTAAATGCCGATGTAATTAGATTCCCGAAAACACCAAAATAGTTCTGTTCACTGCAAGATTGTTTTTCGAATAATCCAATACTACATGTAGAGAAAAAAAAAAAATTTAACCAGAAGTAAATATGGTTTTACATCTCCATGGTGTTCAAACGAACAGTCACAATCAAAGCGTGACTGATACATACTATGAAAATCGACTAAAGAATACAGGCCAGTGATCAGGAAATATAATTTTTGTGGATGACGGCTGAATATTGAATGTCGGATCTGACGCTTACTATTTAACAAGGAGATCTTTGAATTATCCAAGACAATATCTCGGTTAACCATGAATCCCAAAAACCAACAATTTTATAGTGTATAACTCCTTAGTTCAAGTTGTCAACCGAAACATTCGAGCGTGTTAGGTATTTGCCAGAAACGATCCCTCAAGAGTTAACCATTTAGTCTAATTACTCA
>JAVTVY010019505.1:0-73646 GCA_036873755.1 Hanleya hanleyi | reverse complement strand
ATTTCCGGTCTGAGTTGGGAAGGTCATGGGGAGGTGTGCGCAGGAGTGTTCTGCTCAAGTATGACGTCACTTCCGGTCTGTGTGAATCGGGCGTGACCTTGGGTATGTATTTCTCCGCGGGGATGCGGTCTGGCGGTGATGCGGTCTGCCTTCGCGAACAGAAAGTAGTCTCAAATACGTGGGTTTTCGTGAGAATGTTGGGCAATCTTCAGGGGCGATAGGGGCCCCTTGTGGACCGATTGAGTCGAGTGAGGTGTCAAAGTGAAGCGCTCCTCCAGGGCTATCCAGTCATGTGTGGGTGCATGTAAAATTTGGATTTGTCCCGAAAATATAAAAAGCGGAACACGGACTTTATCCCTACAATAGGGAAAAACTCCTATCAACCCTATCCCAAAGGGCCAATATCGGTCCCTGGCTTATCGGAGCCTGCTGAGAGAGGTAGGGTGGGGGAGAGGGTGTATGTAAATTTAGGATTTGTCCCGAAAATATAAAAAGCGGAACACGGACTTTACCCCTAAAATAGGGGAAAACTCCTATCAACCCTATCCCAAAGGGCGAATATCGGTCCCTGGCTTATCGGGGCCTGCCTATCAAGTCATGGGTGGGTGCTTGTAAAATGAGGATTTGTCCCGAAAATATAAAAAGGGAAACACGGACTTTACTCCTACAATAGGGGAAAACTCCTATCAACCCTATCCCAAAGGGCGAATATCGGTCCTGGGTGCAGGGTGGGTGTATGTAAAATGAGGATTTGTCTCCGAAAATATAAAAGGCGGAACACGGATTTTACCCCTACAATAGGGGAAAACTCCTATCAACCCTATCCCAAAGGGCGAATATCGGTCCCCCGTGCTCATCGGGGCCTGCCCACAGAGGTAGGGTGGAGGAGTGGGTGCATGTAAATTCAGGATTTGTCCCGAAAATATAAAAAGCGGAACACGGACTTTACCCCTACAATAGGGGAAAACTCCTATCAACCTTGTCCCAAAGGGCTAATATCGGCCCCCGGGCTTATCGGGGTCTGGGTGCATGGAAGGGTGCATGTAAAATTAGGATTTGTCCCCGAAAATATAAAAAACAGAACACGGACTTTATCCCTACAATAGAGGAAAATCCCTATCAACCCTATCCAAAAGGGCTAATAGCGGTCCCGGGCTTATCGGGTTCTGCCTATCAAGTCATGGATGGGTGCATGTAAAATGAGGATTTGTCCCCGAAAATATAAAAAGCGGAACACGGACTTTACCCCTAAAATAGGGGGAAACTCCTATCAACCCTACCCAAAAGGGGTCATATCGGTCCCCGGGCTTATCGGGGTCTGGGTGCATGGGTGGGTGCATGTAAAATAAGGATTTGTCCCCGAAAATATAAAAAGCGGAACACGGACTTTGCCTCTACAATAGGGGCCTGATTCGCACATTAGCATCTATACGGGAAAATGCCCATACTGGCTATGGGGGTATAGGTCCAACCTGGGAATTATTCGTGGGTTTTACTATGGGTTGTTTGGTCTTGTTTTTCTCGTCTCACCATGTAGAACACGATGGGTAGGGCCCCGAAGATAAGCGCTGAAATTTTTTGAAAAGTACCGGGTAGGTCTGTATATAGGCCCATACTGGCTATGGGAGATAGGTCCATACCACAGGCCCGTAAAACAAGAGTTTTGGGGGGGTGTGGACGGTGGTATTACGGTGACGTGTCGAAATATAGGGTCTCTATATATAACCCCATGCTTTATATAAATCAACATCGTTGATTTATATAAAGCATGGGGTTATATATAGAGACCCCATAATTCGACACGTCACCGTAATACCACCGTCCACCCCCCCCCCCCCAAACTCTTGTTTTGCGGGCCTGTGGGTCTAGGTGGACCCCTAGTGGTCCTATGGTGTCGTATGAGGTCTTATTTTGAAGCTCTCGTGGAGAGCGTTTTCAATAATTTTCGCATGCGCAGTCTGGCCGTAGTATAGAAAGCAGGCCTTTTGGAGGGTATGTCGGGGAGTTTTTGGTGTAGAAATGGACCACTATGGGTCCAAATGGGTCGTGGGAGGTGTCCAAGTGAAGCTTTTGTGGGTAGAGTCAGAATGGCGTGTTTTTAAGTGCAAGTCGCGTCAATCTGCGCATGCGCAGTTGGGTGTAGTAAGCAAAGTGGTCATTTTGGGGCAGTGAAGGAAGGTATTTGGGGTAGAGAGGGACCACTATTGGTCCGAATGTGTCGAGGGAGGTATCACTTTGTAGTTCTCGGGGTGTAGACCCCGATTTGAGGGCTGTCCACAGCATCTGTGACGTCATCGGTGACGTCATCAGTACGAGTAGTAGCGAAGGTGGGCATTTTGGGGAAGTGAAGGAAGGTGTTTGGGGTAGAGATGGACCATCCTTGGCCCGAATGCGTCGGGAGAGGTGTCATTTTGTAGCTCTCGGGGTGCACATCCCGATTTGAGGGATGTTCACGTCATTGGCGACGTCATCAGTAGGAGTAGTAGCCAAAGTGGGCATTTTGTGGATGTGTGGAGGTGTGTTTGGGGTGGAGAGGGACCATCCTTGGTCCGAATGCGTCGTGGGGGATTGATTTCGGATTGATCGGGATCAACTGACTGGAGCCTGAAGACTCGACTGCAATGCTGGCATTCATGGCTGGGTGCCTTATGTACCGACCGTTGATGGTTCCTCAACCCTCAAGCGTGCATGCCCATGGATTACACGTTGGTGAGATCTCATAATAATTTACGGCGACATCAACGGCCGGTACATAAGGCACCCAGCCATGAATGCCAGCATTGCAGTCGAGTCTTCAGGCCCCACAGTCAGTTGATCCCCATCAATCCGAAAGACGTCCACAGTTTGTGTTCCATCCTTCAACATGACTTATACTTATTCTGAGGGTCGGCTTCTGATTGGACAAGAGCAGTCTGAGATCAGCGCAATGAACTTCTGAATACACGGACAATAGCATAAGTGAATTGTAAACACACCCATAGCGATTCCCCCAGCGTGGATGTACTGTGATGGAGGGGCTAATAAAATGATTGACCTGTAATCTTTGTTGTTGTTGTTGTTGCTCTCTTTTTGGACTAACCAATCAGAATAGTACTTATCACGGACTACACACGTAGAGCTACGTGTAGACGCGCATGTGTAACATGGTCTAACACGTCCCTCTGGACCCCACACCCCCATTCCTACGGTTGCAGAGCCATGACGGAGACCCATCCCCATGCGACTCGCATTTTACAACATGCGACCGTGGTTAATTCACTCACGGGTTACCGAGCAGTAGTTCGGTCCATGTTTGGAGATGGCGACGACAACGAGGGGCGACGCCAGATGCTGAAAGAGTTCCCAGAAGCGATTCTCGACAGAGTGGACTCGATGGCGAGGTGTGCTATCACTCATCACCACTGGACTATGACAGCCATCCTTGATGCTCGGGCTATGGACCACGAGCGCTCATGGCGGAACCAGCGATGTCTCGTTGGTTTCACAATGGTCTTTGCCCTATTGACCCTGACGCTGTGGCAATGACAGTTCCGTCTTACAGCGACAGAAAAGAACGGCTCTTCAGAGCCTCCATATCTTCCGAAAGAGAGACGGCTAACTAAGCACAATGTTCACACACACACGCGCGCACGGACGCACGAACACACGCACACGCACACACACACACACACACACACACGCACGCACGCACGCACTTACACACACAAACGCACACACACATAGGTAACTCTACCAGGTAGCCAGACCGAAGATGGCCCGTTTCAAACGCACTCCATTGCACACATAAAATGGCCGCTTTCGCTACTACTCACACTGATGACGTCACAGATGACGTGGATATCCCTCAAATCGTGGTCTGTACCACCAGATCTTCGATTTGACACCCTACACCCCACCCTTGGATGAGATATAGAACCTCAATCTCTCACTTATACCCTTGTGCAGCATAAGGAGACAGACCAAGTCCGATACTTTTACCCGAGCAGTAACATCCGGGTATTTGACCAACCGTTTACCATCATTAACCGGGCGTCGCTAGAGCCCGCGCTGGACCAAGTGGACCGATTGGATGTCTTGGGATGGGCCTATGAACAGCGCCCCAACATCAAGTGGATAGTGGAGAGGGTCACCAATGTCACGTTTTTCGTGACAAAATTACGGAATCTTCCCATCGGATGAATGTATTCACCCATGCACTGATAGACACTCAGAATGCGCAAACACTATCTGAGGATATGTTGCCTCAATGGTATCCTGACCTGTCCGATGATGATTAGAGCAAATGGTTCAGAGCGAACATGGCCGAAGATGGAACTTTCTGAAATGGCGACTTCTGATTGGACAAGAGCAGCCGAGAATACATCTAACGGACAACAACGAATATGACAGATGCAGCACCAAATGTCGGCCTCTGTTTGGACAGGTTCCCCCAGCTTGGGTATGATGTACTGGAGGGTATAATAAAATGATTGACCTGTCATCCTCGTTGTTGTTGTTGTTCTCTCACCGGTCTACATCATGCGACATTGTACAGAGTACATGTTCATTGAGAGAGAAAGAGAGAGAGAGAGAATTAAGGTTTAACGTCGCATTCCGCGATATTTCAGCTATATAGCGATATGAACAAAGAGTATGTACATGGATTTGAGCAGAGTATGTATACATGGACGTGAACAGAGTACATGTAGAATGACATGCACAGAGTACATTTACATGGACAAGGAATATGTATATTGACAGAGTACATGTACATGAACAGATTACATGTACAGAAAAATAGTACATGTACAGGCACATAGTATATGTGCATGGATATGCACAGAATACATGGACATGCGCAGAGTACAGCGAAGATATTGTCTAATACAGGACAGATATGGTATAATACGGGACAGATATGGTATAATACAGCACAGATTCGGTATAATACTGGTCAGATATAGTATAATACTGCACAGATATGGTATAATACAAAAGGTGTATATACAAAAAACTCATGTGTCAGGAGTAGAATTCGAATCCACGCCCTGCGTTGCGCAGACCAGCACTTAGGACTGGCGCCTTAGACCACTCGGCCATCCTGACTTTACAGTTATAGTTCACAGTATCAAGTCACATGTAGTATTCATGCACGATGCGACCATCAAGTGTGTAGTTGCGTCTTCATACAGAGAACTACAAGATGACACCCCACACGACATATTAGGACCAAGGATGGTCCCTCTCTACCCTAAACACCTTCCTTCACTTCCCCAAAATGCCCACTTTCGCTACTACTCATACTGATGACGTCACCGATGACGTCACAGATGACGTGGGCATCCCTCAAATCGGAGTCTACACCCCGAGAGCTTCACTTTGACACCTCCCACGACCCATTGGGACCAAGGATGGTCCATCCCTACCCCAAACACACCCCACGCACACCCCAAAATGACCACTTTAATTACTACACCCAACTGGGCATGCGCAGATTGACGCGACTTGCAATAAAAAGAAACACCCAATTCTGACTCTACCCCACAAAAGCTTCACTTTGACACCTCTCACAACCCATTCGAACCCATAGTGGCCCATGTCGGCCTTAAAATGTCTATTTCCATACTACGGCCTGCCTGCGCATGCGCAGAATGACGATATTCCTAACACCCATCCACTCAGTCGGATGCGCCCTCACGTATGCTTCACATTGATACCTCACTCGACTCAATCAGACCACGAGTGGCACACCTAGACCCCAAAACGTCTATTTCCATTCCCTTTTCCCACAATTCCCTGTTTGCGCATGCGCAGAAGGTTGAACACGAACGACACACTTGTCCAGGTGGATGCTCCTTCACGAATGCTTCACAACGATACCTCACTCGACTCCATCGGACCACGAGTGGCCCACCTCGACCGCAAAACGTCTATTTCCATACCCTTTTCCCACAATTACCTGTCTGCGCATGCGCAGAATTTTAAACACGAACGACACACTAGCTCAGGCAGATGCCCCCTCACATATGCTTCACATTGATACCTCATACAACTCCATTGGCCCATTATAGGCTCCCCTAGATCCCAAAATGTCTATTTCCATATCCTTTGTCTACTGCGCATGCGCAGAATGACGATATTCCAACCCCACACCCATCCCGTCGGATGCTCCTTCACGAATGCTTCACATTGATACCTCATACGACTCCATAGGACCACTGGTGGCCCACTAAGACCCCAAAACGTCTATTTCCATACCCTTTTCCCACAATTCCCTGTTTGCGCATGCGCAGAATGTTGACAACGGCCGAGACACTAGTCCAGGTCGATGCTCCTTCACGAATGATTCACATTGATACCTCATACGACTCCATAGGACCAATAGTGGGCAACCCAGACCTCAAAACGTCTATTTCCATATCCTTTTCCCATAATTCCCTGTCTGCGCATGTGCAGAATGTTGACAACGGCCGAGGCACTAGTCCAGGCGGATGCCCCCTCACATATGCTTCACATTGATACCTCATACGACTCCATCGGCCCATTAGTGGCCCACCTAGACCCCAAAACGTCTATTTCCATACACTTTGTCTACCGAGCATGCGCAAAAAGACGATATTTCAACCCCACACCCAGCCCATCAGATGCGCCTTCACGAATGCTTCACATTGATACCTCATACGACCCAATCGGAGCATCCATACCCCATACAGGCATTTTCCCGTATAGATTTAATATGCAAATGTTCGAATGAGGGAAGATAACCCGGAATTTGCCAAAAATCACAAAAATGCATCAAGAGTTACCTCCCCATTGGAATTCTTCTGTGTTGGAGGTAGTTTTTGGTCTCTTGAGCTGGTGGCGCCCCCTATCTCTCAAGTTTGAGGGCAAAGAGGCCAATGCGAATTTTTTTCAGTAGACTATACTACTCGGGATCCCCCCGACGCAAAGTAGTCCGGACTAAATCGGTTGAAGCTGTCTTTAGTACTTGGAGCGTCGGTGCATACTTCCGTTCTCGAGAACTAACGCTGAAACCTATATCTGTGCTGTTTTAATCGTTTGCATAGCACTATAACTACATGGACAACACAAGTGAGTGAGTGAATAGGATTTAACGTCGCTTTCAGTATTATTTCAGTCATATCGCGACGAACCAACTAAGCATCACCTGCCAATTTGCGTTCTTGCTACTTCAAGGAAGAAATGTTTGAAGCAGCATGGAACCAGACACTCTCCATCCACCCTATAAAACACTGAGGACAGCACACAAGACACAGACAGGACGCTTTCATGGTGCGATTAAGACAATTACAAGCGTCTGGTCCGTCATTCATAATTCAGCCGTCGTTCATTAAAGAATATCCGCGTCCATAATCCAAAGACCTATTCCATATTCTATATAACAGTATTAGCACCAAATTCATGAACATAGGCTAGTTTCCCGAAAGAAAGAAGCGGTCAAAAGTTTTCAGTGATGCCGGTAAGACATCGTGATGTTCTAAAATATCAAATTCGTATCGCTGATCAGTATTCTTAATCCATAATATTCGTTGTAAAGTCGTCATCTAGCGAATGATGTATCTGAGTCACGCTTTTATTGTGACTGTAGTAGTATAGTGAGAGCATTTAACGCTTCATTTGGACGAGTGCGCTGGTGTTTTTGCGCAGGTATGACGTCATTTCCGGTCTGAGTTGGGAAGGTCATGGGGAGGTGTGCGCAGGAGTGTTCTGCTCAAGTATGACGTCACTTCCGGTCTGTGTGAATCGGGCGTGACCTTGGGTATGTATTTCTCCGCGGGGATGCGGTCTGGCGGTGATGCTGTCTGCCTTCGCGAACAGAAAGTAGTCTCAAATACGTGGGTTTTCGTGAGAATGTTGGGCAATCTTCAGGGGCGATAGGGGCCCCTTGTGGACCGATTGGGTCAAGTGAGGTGTCAAAGTGAAGCGCTCCTCCAGGGCTATCCAGTCATGTGTGGGTGCATGTAAAATTTGGATTTGTCCCGAAAATATAAAAAGCGGAACACGGACTTTATCCCTACAATAGGGAAAAACTCCTATCAATCCTATCCCAAAGGGCTAATATCGGTCCCTGGCTTATCGGAGCCTGCTGAGAGAGGTAGGGTGGGGGAGAGGGTGTATGTAAATTTAGGATTTGTCCCGAAAATATAAAAAGCGGAACACGGACTTTACCCCTAAAATAGGGGAAAACCCCTATCAACCCTATCCCAAAGGGCTAATATCGGTCCCCGGGCTTATCGGGGACTGCCTATCAAGTCATGGGTGGGTGCGTGTAAAATGAGGATTTGTCCCGTTAATATAAAAAGCGGAACACGGACTTTACCCCTAAAATAGGGGAAAACCCCTATCAACCCTATCCCAAAGGGCTAATATCGGTCCCCCGGGATTATCGGGGCCCGCTGAGAGGCAGGGTGGGTGTATGTAACTTGAGGATAAAAGCGGAACACGGACTTTACCCTTACAATAGGGAAAATCTCCTATCAACCCTGTCTAATGGGGGCTAATATCGGTCTCCGGGCTTATCGGGGCCTGGGTGGGTGCGTGTAAGATTAGGGTATTCATCTTACATCCGGAGTTTTCCATTTAGGTTACTGCGCAAGTCACGTGGTTTGGTGGGTCTGCGCAAGTGTGTGTCGTCACTTCCGGTTTTCAGAATGACCAAAAAAAACTACCTCCGAACGCAGAAGAGTTCCAATTTTTCCTAATACCTTAGACGTATGGTCCGGATTATCCATCCGGGTTTTCCTCGGCCCGGTCCGGCCCGGTTCGGCCCGGCCGCAGCGTGCGTGTTATCCGGCCGCACGCGCGCGCGCGCGGGTTATCCGGAAGTGCGCGGGTGAATTTCGGGTCAAAAGGTCAAAGGTCATATCCAGGTCAAAAGGTCAAAGGTTCCACTTCCGGCAATGTTCGGCCCTCTCCGGGCCAATAGATAGCCTTTATCCGCTGGAATGCACAGGGTCCCCGACAATATCGCCAGCACTATGCTCATGTTAAATGGCCAGTGGGGAACCCTCAGTTTTTCCCAGAACCGTATTGGCACGGAAAAATACATGAAACCCTGTAACTTATAGTAATAAAAATAATCTATAGGTGTTGGACGAGTCTCCACTCGCCATCTTCCTGGTCTTTACCAGCACCTCGAACCTATATAGTTTTTTCACGCCACCTGTTGCTCTTGTAACTTGTAACTCCTCGTCAACATTTTTGTGCTGAAATGCCCGCTCTTAACCTAGACCAAAACATGTACTTGGTCTGTGGTCTGATTTCATTGGCTCTCTATTTTACTGCAGTGCTCTTGCATTGTTTTCCAGACATTGATTGGTTACATTTGGCCCCATCCTAGGCCACTGATTGGCTACTTTCTCAACGGTGTTTAAGGCCAGTTTGACTGAATCCCACATGTCTGTTATAGCCTTCATGGTCGCTTGTTTTATGTTCACACAGAAAACACACAAGACAGGGTTTTTTTTTGTGAGATCTCATTTTGTTTTTTTATTCAACAATAAATAACAACAACAACGTGAGAACAACCACATGAAAACTGAAGCCCAGAACAGGGGGCTTGTACATTGAAATCGATAGAACTTAAGCCCAGAACAGGGGGCTTGTACATTGAAATCGATAGAACTTAAGCCCAGAACAGGGGGCTTGTACATTGAAATCGATAGAACTTAAGCCCGGAACGGGGTTTGTACATTGAAATGATGGACGGCCCAGTCATGTACGAGTACATTTCGGTCCTCGGCCTTGGGGTACTCGTCAAACATCTGTACGATGGTAGATAAGGGTCTTCCCCGGCATCGATGGTACAGGTAAAACAAGCAATATTTTCCGCACACGCTACTGGTCAGGCTTTGCAACGTTTGACTGTTCCAACACCACGTCTCTGTGCCTTGATCCATGAAGTCAAAGTTAAATCGGCATAGAGGGGTGGCAGGCCGTACGGGTCAAAGTATTCGCCCACCCAATGTTCACCGGGCCGATCCATCGGGTCCGTAATAGTTACCACCTGAGACTGAGGGATTCAAGCTGTATGAACACTCGCGTCCGTGCAATTGCACACCGAGGTCGCGCTTGAATCCCGAAGTCGAGGGTGGTAACTGACTTACACAATGACTGTATTATTCAACACAAGAGATTAATTTTTCTACAGTCATCCGATTGACAATGGACTTTGCATGTGTGAAGGTGTTCCAAATTGAAGAGCACGGCTGTGAATATAATCAGAATAAATGTTGACGATATCATCTTGAACATAATATTGGAAAAAAGAGACAGTTATGTTATGATTATACTACTATCATAAGTTTACGATAAATCAATACTGTTAACAGATGTATAAATAGTTCTTTTTGCATTATCATTTAATATTTGCAGTAAATGGTATTCCCTTCGTAGCCAGAAGGATACGATAAATTGAGGCAGTTTTAATCTTAGTATTGTTGGGCTGTACTGTGAGCTTCGCGACCTCTGTGTACAATGCACAATCTAGCCCCAGAACTCATTTTAGCTGCGAAAACTGACCTCTGGGCCAGTGGATTTCTGGGAGCGAAAACGGAAACGTCGCACCTGTTTGTTTTACTTTCTTATTTGTTCTACTTTTAATGTGTTTTGTACTCTGTCCCAAATGGGATGCTCAGTACAATAAAGAATCTTATCTTATCATGCGCACAATTAATTTTCGGTGGAACTAATCTCGCATTCGTCTATTTCCGTATTGGCGGAAATTAGCCCAGTTGCAGATTTCTGGAGATAGATTGCTATTATTCAACTAAACATAGAAATAGTTTTGCATAATTTGAATGAATTATGTTCGTTTGGTTAAAATTAACTTCATTTCACAATAAAATGCGCCCGGATCTCTCAATTATCAAAGGCACTATTTCGTAGCCGCCTCACTGCGTGATCGTCATACGCTCCCCACCGGTGGGGATTTGTGCGTTCTATGTGAGAGGCTCGTTCCGCACGCAGCCGAACGTGAGATTGTACAATGCACTGCCGCAAGTGTTTTACACGTTGAACACCCATGTCAAGGTTAGTAACTATCTTGTTCAGCTGATGTGACGGTGTATACTTCGGTTTTCGTATTACATGAAGGACGACCTGGTGACGAAAACTTCCACAACCCCTTTGACTGGTCCGTAACTCTCACGTTACCGTTACAAAGATTTGTAACAAAAACATATATATAATTGATATATACGTGTTACAATCTACATTACGTGGCACGCTTATGAAGCAAAACATGCAGACATACAAATTACATATCTATGTCCATATGCATGATCTCATACCAGGCCCATAATTAACGGAATGCCTGACAGAAATTCACGTTTACCGGTACACATTTCACTTGTACCGACACATATATATAAGGCAGTAAATTAATGCATTGCCATACACGTCACATTTTGATTGCTTAGTCTGCAATCAATGCACAGCAGGCGACAACCAAAGATTAGCCCTACATTTACGGCAGTCCCTCTTATAATGTATGTTTTGCAGAATACGCCACAGGGCTAGAGTGATTTATTGAACATTGGAGGAGATATTATTTATGGACGTACGAAAAAAATATTGCTACTTCTCTACCTGTGCGAGGGGAAATTCTAATGTATTGCTGTGTACTATTATTGTATACCCTACTTGGCTGGTTCGGATGGGTTGTATAAATGGATCTACAGTCGAGAAATGTTCACTTTCAACACAGGAGCCGCCGGAGATGTCCTCTTGAACTCGAGAAGCATGGGGGACAACTCTTGTTCTTCAAGTCTTCGCACAGGCGTCCTTTGAAACTATCCAGGGATGTATTCATTACAATTATCTAAGACGAGTGCGAGGTGGGGTGTTCTTGTAAAAGATCAACCCGGGTTTTCTGCCATCGGGTGGGGTGTTCTTGTGAAAGAACTCCGGAGTACATGCAAAGTCCATTGTCAACCGGGTGATTCCAGAAAAAAGAACCCCTCGTGTTGCACAATAGAGCCAGTGTGTAAGTGTTGAAAACGTAAGCAGCAGGATACACACGGTCTAATGGGAACACATCTCGGGCGAGCACCCCTTGAAAGACCATACGTGTCCCTGGATCATTCTACAGCACGGTGGTTATATGGTCTGTATCCATGTTAGGTGGCAAAGTCACACAGGACGTTGCGCGCCTTGTGCACTTGAATGATGTCAAACTCGGCGTAGCAGATCACATTGACGGTGGTTCGGAGGGCTCGTGCAAAGTGGATTTCCAGCCGTAAATTGCCTTGCTTGGCGAAGGTCAGCTGATGGTCGTTCTCTAAGGTGAGGGTCAGATCGAAACAGAACAACGTGTGTTCGTTCGCGTAGTCCTACCGACTGATCATATTCCCTTCGTCCTGGTTGATTTGACCGGTGGCTGTAAACAGGTTCTGATAGGCTCGAATGAAATTCCCGCGCCCAAAGTTCGGTGTTAAGGCCGACCCATGAGATCCACCGAGGCGTTGTTCGCGGTGAAAGCCTTCCGTTTGTTATATCCCGCATTGTCCACTGTGCCCATGTGCTCGGCTGTGTCCTGTTAGAATAAAGCGGCTGTCAGTTGAGATTTTTTAGCCTCTCGTCCATACGACAACAGCGTCTCGATGTACGCTCGATGAGGGTACGTGTTGGTCGAGTCACTGATGAGTTTGTCGCTGAGAAAAATATCCACCTGTTGAAACATCGAGTGCAGCCAGAGATTCGTCGGGCCAACCGTGGCATTTTCGACGATTCTGGAGCCATCCCCATTGACGACCTTGGCTTTCACCTACAAGTACGTATGGGCTAAATCCACATAGGCCGTATCTGCATTACTGATGTTGAACTCGATGGACCCTGTTTCGTTGATGCTGGAGAGCGGGAGATGCTCCATCCATAATCCTTGTTCGGCACTGGTCTATGTGGGCGGGACGGTCCACAAATCAACTTCACTGTTGGTGGAGGGGCAGGACTCTGCGTGGATTAAGAACATGTTTTAAGAAAAGATATCCTGGGTCTTCGATGTACGTCGTCGCTGGGTCGGTCGTCGACTGGTGCGTGGTCTCGGTGGTGCAGGTTTTTTATTTCCTACGGGGCGTTGTGCTTTGGCGACCAACACACCTCGCGCTTCTTGGGCCCGTCGTTTCAGTGCTTCTTTGGCTGCCGTACCCCCCAAGACATCACCGGCGACTTGCAGTCCACTGCGTACCGCTTGTTTGTCGATTGCTTTCACCCCATGCGTCAACAAGGGTAAGAACGTGTTGACGATGCTCCCGAGTATGTTCCCCAGCCCATGTTCTCGTTGCATGCGTGCACCGCTAAAGACCGGAAAGCCACCCGGCCTGTTGGGCATACTAGTCCATATAGCTGCGTGCATCGCACTCGTAAGGTACTTTCATTATACAAAGTGGGGAGAACATGCTTGTTGGAAATGAAGTGTCAGCACCAATTTCCCTCGGAATGCGACCGGTCGTTCCGTGGCATCTCTTATATCCACTGTGATAGTGTTGATGTCGGTTTGTCGTGCGGGTAGGTAGAGCATGTGGGTGAAACTGTGGGTGACTTGATCTCCATACAGTTTTTTAATGGGGACCACCCGTAACAGAGGTGTGTTGATATCGCCCACGATGTGGTTGTCGACCACGTCCGAGTAGACGTAGAGTCCGTACATACCCGACTTCATATCCATCGGGATCTGACCATGGTCCTCGGATGGACCCGTGTAGGTCGGGTGAGCCAGACCAAGCATTTGCTGTAGGATAGGACTCTCGTTGGCGATGAGGATGAGCTGTGCCTTGTCGTTGTGTGCGTTGTAATCGAAGTCCACGTGATTCTTGAAGGGAAAGGTTTTTATGGGTTTTGAAGTATTCGTGACCTCTCGTAGAGCCTTATAATGCAACAGTCTTGTCAGCCCCTGTATGAACTCCTCGGGGGTATCGTCCTGGCCATCGGGGAGGGTGAGTCGGGTGTCTTTTCCTTCGTAGGTCACCTCGTACCACATTTCATTGGCTCGCACGTTGTACCACGAGTAAGGGTATTGGATATCCACGAGTTCACATTCCCAGCGTCCAGGTAAATGCAACGGTTGCGGTAACTGGGTCACGTACTTGGCCAAGGTGTTGTCAGGAAACACATCGAGCGAACTGTTACTGGGAGGTAAGAAATGGCGACTGAGCTTTCCTGCTGCTGCTGTTTGTTTTAATAGATGTTCCAGGCCTTGGGCGGTTGTGTCCGGCATCCTGTTCGTCGCGGTGGCTTGCTACGTGTCACGACTCTGGAGATGTGAGGTGTGTTGATCAAGGGTGGTTATTCAAAGGAGTGAAAAGAAGGTGCCCGTTGTTGTGGTGTTTTGGGGGGTGACTCCGGTTCCCACTCGCCTCCCCAAGTATGCGAGAGTCGTTGTGCGTGCACCGGCGAGTCACGCTGCATCCAGGCCCAGCGCTGGGCGTTCCCCACCAATTCCTGTGGTACATGCATGTCTTTCAAGCCTTGAGCAAAGACATCCCATCCTTGAGGATCCGTGTGCGACCTGCGTTGACGCATCAGGTCATTCGCTAAATCCGTCATGTGGGTACCGGGAACCACCTCATTCTGTACCAGTAGTTCGCCTTTATCATTCCAAGTCATGTTAGGATTCTGTTTCATCCGCTGTAATACCAGGCCAGCTTGTTTCTTGAACGATGCAGGTACACTCTTCAGCACTTCGTCTTCGACCCACTGAGGGGCAGTGGGCGGTACCCCTGGTAATGGCGGCTGTTAGAGCGATGCTGAGGTCGGCCGTGTGTCGCGTGGTGGTGGCGGTGGTGGTGCTGGTGTAGAGAGGATTTTGTATTGGTCCATAAACGCCATGTACCGTTGAAGCGTCTCATTGTACCGTTGTACTTTCTCACTGTCGCTTAACCCCAGTCTTTGTAAGATCTGTTGCATCTCTTCGTCGAGGGTGTTTATGGTCTTCACCGTAGGTCGGACAGCGTAGGGCGATTGGAGGTTTTGAAGGAACCGTGGTTCGACGAGGGCCATTTTTTTCGTGCGGCCAACGGTGCTAAGATGGCCCCGAGAAAGCAACACCTGTAACACCTTTTTCTTTTGCGTTTGAGAGACTCGCTTCTGGACTAGGGTTTGGAGACCTGTCTTATGCTTGGCCAACTTGGTCTTCTGAGCCGGAGTCAGTGGTACGTTGCCTATTAACAGGTTGCACCCGATCTCGCACAGACAGCGTACACGGTCAGGATCCGCGCCGCGTACAATCGTTCGGACCAACTCGGGTGGGGCCGTCTTCAATACACGGAGCGTCGGGGCGTGCTTCCGTATTCGCGCAAATATCTGTACGACTAATGCTAGAACCCACAACTCTGCCCTTTTTATCCTTTTGCGGGCTACCTCCTGAATATTGAACAGAGACAAAGTCAACCATGATGTTGTATTAAATCTTTTATTATCCCCATCATCAAACACACACCCCAGCTGGGGGAGCCACTGTGGGTGTGTTTACATTATTTTTGCATGCACACGTGGTGGGTCTCTCCGGGAAAGATTCCGGTTCGTAGTTGAAGGTGATCGGGGGTGGCTTCCTAGAGGTCGAAGAGCATATACCCGTGCTGAGGAGTTGCTGCATCTTTAAAGGCTTCCAACGCAAACGGTGTGCGGCCGGGATACATCTGTCTCGCCAGGTGCAGCAGTTGAGTGGTATCTCTCGGGTTTTTGAAGACCACCAGGTAGTGGGCATTTAAGCTGATGTTCCGATGTTCTTTGTTTTTACTGAACAGATTCTGCACAATGTAGATGATGCTGAGCCGTCGATGATCGCTGTCTTTGGTAAAGAGTTGGGTGAACCGCGCATCCGTCTCCGCCATGAGATCATCCAGAACCACCAAGGTGTCCGGTTCCAAATCGGCCAGGTTGGGTAGGCCCTCCACGAACGTGATGTGGGGCATTGCTGCATACGCTGCCTGCCATTCTCCGTAACACCAGACGACTCGGGCAATGGGTAGGGTGATCATGCTGTCGGCGTGTTGAATGAGCTTCCTGACGAAGTGCGTTTTGCCGGAGTCCGTCGGTCCTGCGATGACGCAAGTGAAGGGATGTTGCCACCGAGGGTCCATGGTTGGAGGTGTATCCGCTGTCGTGGTAACCCGCTCTTGTAAATTTGGTACGAGTGAACTGAGGTGGTGGTGGGTACAACAACAACGTCGGACGCCGTTGTCGATGGGCGTTCACTGTGAGTGATGAAATCCGGTGGGTTTTGAGATGTAGTGGGTTAACTTGGTGTAGAGCTCGATGTGGACTGTATACTTGGTGCGGAACTCGATGTGGCTTGTACACGTGGTGTGGTGGTGGTGATGACTGGGCTCGTTTCGATCACGGGGTTGACTGGTGTAGAGAAGGTCTGTAGACTGGTTTGACTGCCACTCACAGCTGGAGTTTTAGGTTGGTAGAGCGCTGAGATAGGCTACGTCGTAAAACACACCGCCGTACAACACACTCAGCAGGGTTAGCAATATCACCACATAGCCCACTTGCGCTTTGCACGTTTTGGGAGACGCTGTGTTCAGAGGCCGCTGCTGTTTGTTCATAGCACCGTGGTCGAACGTGGAATGAAGGATGATGGTGGTGGTGTCTGGTTTTATAGTCGTTTCACCTG
The DNA here is from genome assembly GCA_036873755.1 of Hanleya hanleyi. Lineage (NCBI taxonomy): Eukaryota > Metazoa > Mollusca > Polyplacophora > Lepidopleurida > Hanleyidae > Hanleya > Hanleya hanleyi. Next base: position 57,028 of record JAVTVY010019505.1, on the reverse strand, counting down.
GTTGGCCGCGACCAAGGAATTGACGGAACTGGGCCAGCCTTGCCATTTGACGAAATGAAACAGTTTGCCACGTCGATGTTCCGTTTTCACTGAATGGTAATATCATGACGGTTCTCAGAAACGAAATATACATGGATTGTGTTTGTATTGCCATGGAGGTAAAATCGGAAGGAGGAACACTTTGGGGTGATGAAAATGTTCAATGTGCGATACCGACACATCGGGGTTAGCGGATTAATCTGACGGATTATAGCTGGCTCGGCCATTTCCGCTGTTGATTCGGTAGCATTCGATTTCACGCGCATGCGTGCCATGGACTTGCGTCAGTTTGCTGTCGACCTATCAAGCGTAGTGTATTCGAAGTGGCTATTTAAGAAATAGACCGAGGGAGAGGTTTCAAATTTCCCAGATAAACACCAGTTGGCACTCGTCCAGCAGTTTAGACCCTCGGCCTGCATTCCGAGGTCTTTATTTCGATTCGGACATGCACAATCGAATATTTATTACGAAATTCTATTAAATTAGCTAAAATATGTTAGTGTATGCCTTCCACATTAATCAAAACAATTTTTGAATGAGGCGTCACTTCCCAGCTGGTCAATGCGAACATTGTTCCAAACTGCGGAAAAGTATAAATTACGCGCGCGCTCACTATAGTTACCCCCGCCAGCCGACGACGTCACAGCTCTGCAGGTGTTCGCCGGTGTTTATCGAGAATTCAACACCACTTTCGGTACAATGCTTTAACATTGAGACCGACTGGATGTATGTTCGAATGTATTTTATTTTATGACTGATTCTCAGCTTACAAATGCAAATGGAAGTATATAGCATGGGATATAATGCAATATAAAAACAAAACCTTATAATAATCTCTTTGTGAAGTAGACCGAGAAGATTATGTGCAATAATCATGATAATTGAAACAAATTATATTCTAAAAGCCTACCCATATCAGGTAAGTAATTCAGCCTGTTTAATAGTCCCGTAGCTGAGCACAAATCACAACCTCCAAACAGGGTTATCTCCCCTTCTGCCAGTCGTTCGATCTGGCAGAAGGGGAGATAACCCTGTTTGGAGATTGCACAAATCAGGCATACACCCATGACTCAAATATTGTCATAAGGGAAATTATTCCAAATAAATAAACATGACATATGCGCATAATTTTCACTTTGTGATTTTAATTAAGACTGCGCATGATGACATCGTCACTTCCGGCCATTTTCAATTTAACAGAAACACCCTACTGAATCGACAAGTATGATTGTAGGCGAATGCACCAGTCCATTTGTCATGCGACCATGAACTGTAGATTGGATCACTTCACATTGAAGCCGGATAACAGCTGCAATGTTATAATGAGGCAACATATGATTGTATGTCAGATATGTCGACAGTCCATGGTAGCTACCATTTGTCTTGACAACAGTCCATTTGGCGAATCATTGGATTAGACGATGTGTTCTCGGACTGATCGTATTTTGACCTACCATGGACTGTCGATCGGTCCGATGATGATACCATGGACTGTCGTAATATCAGACAGACAGAGAATAAACTATTAATGGTTCATATTCCTCTTAAACACACACAAGTGAAAGGAATCGAGAGATGAATGAGTCAGTGACACATGAGGCAGGTAGTTCCCACGTGTTCATTTTGTGTTCATTCCCTCACACTATAATTCGATGCTAATACCTACCATGGACTGTCCACCAACACCTAAAAACACCTCTCGCCGCAAAAATGTTTAAAATTTTTGTTAACTTGAAATAGTAATAACCCTACATTTGGTGACAATATAGTACGATATCTCTCCATCAAAAAATGACTGGACACCAGTAACCATACCTGCCACCGACATGCTGAAAATCGTTCATTTTCGGCTGTGGTCACTGTCGTCTGGTCAGACACACGCCCACGCTTGATAACGAAAGCACCGAAAAACCTACCATTGACTGTGATTTGACACGTGACCGGCGGTGTTTACCTACAATCATACTTGTCAATTCAGTCGCGGGATCAGAGAGCGGCATCGTACATTGAACACGAAAGAAACGCAGCCCGGCTAATAGATGGTTATTCAAAACACAAAAGCTCAGCAGGCGTGAGCGCTGGCCAGTCAGTCTTGGCTTGTGGAACAGTTCCTCCTTCCGATTTTACCTCCGTGGTATAGCGTGTCTGCATGTCATTCAATCCACTTGTCATTTTCCGCCAGACTGTCGCACTGAAAATACCGCGTAGAAGATAGTTGCATGCCATGGGAATTGGCAAAATTATGTTTGCAAAAAGAGTAACTGGGTTGCCATTTTCAAAATATATGACATCCTCCCCACAGCGCATGCTCCATTTCGCAGGCTATATGATTGGGGTGTTTCTAGTGTTTTATATTTAACTGAACTGTTGAACATCTAGTGCTTTAAACTTAACGACTCGATCTACTACATGTATATATGTTTTCTATTGTCATGATCTACTTATTATCATTAACCTAATAGCTGTATTTACATATACACAGACTATAAACTATAGACCTAATGTGTCATACCTAATTATTCACATGTACAATTACTGATATGTGACTAATCCAGATATTTATGTGACAGACAAATTTTCTGCATCAAACATGGAAACCATTAACGATAACCAACAAGATGGTCTACGGACATCATTTATCAGTTAATAGCATAGATCTAGTATTCCATGCTACTTGTTAATCTCAAACCTGTCACAATATATCTGGATTAACAGTTCTTCTCACGGTTATTACTGGCACTAATATAACTACATAAATTATAACTATAAATATTATTTTAACTATATTAATAAACAGAACAGTTATAATTGTTCTTATCATATATTAGTATGGGATATACCTTCAAGTTATGTTGCCCCTTGATAAACATAAGGGAATGTTATCATTTATGTCCTGGGATATTGATGGCTTGAAGGATAAACTAAAATCCCCAGATGTGCAAAAGCTCATCTTTGCACATGACATCATCTGCCTCCAAGAAACGCACAGTTCCAAAAACAATACTGAAAACCGTGGAGTCACATTAGATGTAAAAGGTTACTGTATAAAAACTAAGCACTGTGTGAAAATCTCCCACCAGTCCTGTGACCGGGGATCGGGAGGTCTACTTGTTCTCTACAAAAGCAAATATCACCCGTATATAACAGAAATGCCCACAAACAATTCATCCACATTGTGGATTAAGCTGCCAGGTAATATATTTGGCTGGAAGACCGACCTATTTGTATGTTCATTTTATATTCCACCCATTGATTCCCCTTACTATAATGACCAGTTCAGCATGCTAGAAAATGAGATTGCCTGTTTTAGCTCCAAAGGCATTGTTATTCTCATGGGGGATGCAAATGCAAGAACTGCTACTAACAATACCGTGTTAGATGACTATATTTTAGATGATAACGCTAAGTTCCTACCACTGCCTGATACCTATGTCTCGGACAGTACCATACGTCAAAGATACTCCCAAGATAACTGTACAAATTACAAACATCATGGCAAGGCCCTGATCGAACTATGTATTGCATCAGGAATACGCATACTAAATGGTAGGACCCCAGGGGACTCCTTTGGGAAACTGACTTGTTTTACATATCAAGGCTGCAGTGCAGTGGACTATGTCCTCATCCATCAAAGTTCAATACATAGGGTGATCAGTCTTAATGTAAAAGAAATTACTCAACAATCAGTTCATTGCCCAATATCAACTTTATTCAAATGCAACAAAAATGCTGATCTCGATTACACAAACAATATCAAATTACATCCTAAACCAGGAACATGCAATATCACAAAAGAGAACAGCACTTTATACAGACAGGAATTGTTATCTGTAGAAATTCAAAATAAAATACAACACTTTATGGCATCTGATAACGGCCCAATAACTGAAAAGAAAACATTAACACACTAACAAAAACTTTTAACGACATTTTGATAACCGCAGCCTGTAAAATGTCCCCACCCAAAATGAAATGGAAAAATTCAAAATCCTACAAAAGAAAACCTCCTAACCAAAAAACAGAAGACCTTAACCATCTTCAAAACCAATTCAGAACAACAGCAAAACAGCTCGCCAAATTCCCACATGATTCTGATCTGCGAATAAAATTAATTACCATAAAGAAGAAATTGAAAAAACAGCAAAACTGCAGAGAAAAGACTATGAAAGATACTTTGTACAATAAATTAGAAACTTTACAGGACAAAAATCCCAAAGAATATTGGAAAATAATTAATAATCTTATTGAACGAAACAAAGACGAGCTAGACTTACCTCCGGAATTTAGTGAAAGACTCTATACCCATTTCCGTGAACTGAACTCCGAAAATATAACAGTTACTGACAGTACATCACAAGACTTAATAAAAGAACTTAAGCTCAGACAAAACGACCAAACACTGAATCCAATTTTAGACAACCATATAAAAACAAAGGAAATTTTACAAGCACTGAAAACCCTCAAATTGGGGAAAACGTGTGGTCTGGACTGTGTCTCGAACGAGATGCTGAAATATGGCCTCGATATTATTCTATCTCCTCTCGCAAAACTTTTTAATAACGTATATGACAGCGGGATACTACCAGACCTGTGGTCTGAAGGTTATATCAAACCACTACATAAAAAGGGAGATAAATTAGAACCTCAGAACTACAGGGGCGTTACAATCTCCAGTTAACTGGGTAAACTATTTTCTAGTATACTCAACAACCGACTTAATCAATATATTGCTGATAATAATCTAATGTCCGACAACCAATCCGGCTTTAGGAAAAATAGACGTACAGCAGACAATCACTTTATACTGAAAACTATCATAAATAAATATCTCCATAAACTCAAAAAGAGGATTTATGTATGTTTCATAGACTTCCAGAAGGCCTTCGATTGCGTATGGAGAGATGGCCTTCTGCTGAAAGTGTTACGTCTCGGCATATTGGCGGCAAGTTTTATAATATTATTAAATCGATATACGACCGTAACGTTGTATCCTTACAAGTAGGAAACGATCTCACAGACCCCTTCATGTCTGAAAAGGGAGTTAAACAGGGAGATAATCTGAGCCCAACAATGTTCAACCTCTTTGTTGATGATCTTAACTTTCCACCAGAAACATGTGCACCAGTAACACTGATAAATGAACAACTATCACATCTTTTCTGGGCAGATGATTTACTTATAATCTCCGAAACCCCAGAAGGACTACAGAACTGCCTTAACAAGCTACATGACTATTGTGTTAAATGGCATTTAACTGTCAATCCAAATAAATCTAGCTGCATGGTCATCCAAAAAAGAAAAACTAACATTAACACAACTTTTTATCTTGATTCAACCGAAATATCTCTGACAGAAAACTATACGTATCTTGGCTGTACTCTTGAGTGCAAATGGAAATTTCTCAAACACTAAGTCCGACCTTGAAAAGAAGGGACTGAAAGCCATGTACAAACTACACAAAACGTTTGCTGGTATTAATCCACCACCTGAACTATACAACAAACTTTTCGACACTTTAATTAAACCCATTCTTCTCTATAACTCCGAAATATGGGCAACTGAACTACTAGACAAACTGCGAAACAATGATATCAATAAATTTTTCACGAACTTAGACTCTGAACCCTTCGAAAAAGTCCACACAAAATTTTGCAAATTAAATCTTCAAGTTGGAAAAAAATCGGTGAATATTGCCTGCAAACGGGAACTTGGACGATTCCCACTTATAATAGATATCCATAGTAGTAGGGAAAGGCTATTTATACCCTTATTTTGCCGGGGGAGATAACTCTTGGGGAGATGACGGGGAGTTCCGGCAGGGGGCGCCACCAGCTCAAGAGACCAAAAACTACCTCCAGCACAGAAGAGTTCCAATCTAGGGGGGAGGTAACTCCGAGTCGCTATAGTTCCGGCAAAGGGCCCCTGGGCATGTATTCTTCCGCGGTGATGCGGTCTGGCGGAGAAAAAGTAGTCCCCAGACTTCAAATACGCTGCATAGTCCGATTGGGTCGAGTGAGGTATCAAAGTGAAGCATTCGTGAAGGGGCATCCACATTTGCGTACACTTCACCATCCATAAGATGGCTTGCGAATCGTGTGTCTCCATTATCGCGGAGCGATATCCGGTGTTTTACCGGATTCTGTTTGGCCTTCATCCGGCGGAGAACAGACTCAAAAACTCTGATAAATTACAGGTTTTCATACATACCCCGGAAACAGATATTGCCTGGGCTTACAAAATATATAGGTATGAATAACTTTCGTATCATCTAAGAGGTGTGGTAGATCTGTAATTTTGAAGAAGTAGATCATCACATGACTCGAAAATGGCGGGTTACGTCGGTAGACTTTAGCTGATTGGCTGATGAAGTCACGTGGTATTGATTTATGAAAATTCCCTCTAGCAGTTGCCGAAAGTAGTCTGAAATGGATACACACGATCCCAGGGTCAGTCTTACTCCGTATAGATGACCGAAATGGTTACAGGTTGGGGGCATCCAGTCATGGGTGGGTGCATGTCAAATTAGGATTTTTTTCCCGAAACTATTAAAAGCGGAACACGGACTTTACCCCTAAAATAGGGGAAAACACCTATCAACCCTAGCCAAGAGGGCTAATATCGCTCCCCGGGCTTATTGGGACCTGCCTATCAAGTCAATGGGGTGGGTGCATGTAAAATTAGGATTTTTTCCCGAAAATATAAAAAGCGGAATACGGACTTTACCCCTAAAATAGGGGAAAACACCTATCAACCCTAGCCAAAAGGGCTAATATCGGGCCCCGGGCTTATTGGGACCTGCCTATCAAGTCAATGGGGTGGGTGCATGTAAAATTAGGATTTTTTCCCGAAACTATAAAAAGCGGAATACGGACTTTACCCCTAAAATAGGGGAAAACACCTATCAACCCTAGCCAAAGGGGCTAATATCGGTCCCCGGGCTTATCGGGGCCTGCCAATCAAGTCAATGGGGTGGGTGCATGTAAAATTAGGATTTTTTTTCGAAAATATAAAAAGCGGAACACGGACTTTACCCCTACAATAGGGGTCTGTATTATACAATATAAGGGAAAATGCCTGTATGGGGTATGGGGATGGTCAATTTTTTTCGTGGGCTTTACTATGGCTTGTGGGGTCTCGTTTTTCTCGTCTCGCCAAGAAAATGACAATGGGAAGGGTCCCGGAGCGAATCGGTGAAATTTTTGGGAAAAGTCACCGAGGTCTGTATATAGGCTCATACTGGCTATATGGGGGGGAGGGGTGGTCAATTTTTTTGTGGGCTTTACTATGGGTTGTGGGGTCTCGTTTTTCTCGTCTCGCCGAGAAAAACACAATGGGAGGGGTCCCGGAGCGAAGCGGTGAAATTTTTGGAAAAAGTCACCGAGGTCTGTATATAGGCCTATAGGCTGGCTATGGGGGGTATAGGTCCAACCTGGAAAATTCACACACGTTCATTGTGATATGGGTTGTTTGGTCTTGTTTTTCACGTCTCGTCATTTAGAACACGATGGGAAGGGTCCCGGAGCGAAACGGTGAAAATTTTGGAAAAGTGCCATATAGCCCATATAGCTCCATACTGGCTATAGGAGGGATAGGTCCATCCTGGGAAATTCACACACGTTCATTGTGATATGGGTTGTTTGGTCTTGTTTTTCACGTCTCGTGATTTAGAACACGATGGGAAGGGTCCCGGAGCGAAACGGTGAAATTTTTTGGAAAAGTCACCGAGGTCTGTATATAGGCCTATAGGCTGGCAATGAGGGGTATAGGTCCAACCTGGGAAATTCACACACGTTCATTGTGATATGGGTTGCTTGGATTTGTTTTTCACGTCTCGTCATTTAGAATACGATGTGAAGGGTCTCGGAGCGCAACGGTGAAATTTTTGGAAAAGTACCATATAGCCCATATAGTCCCATACTGGATATATGAGGGTATAGGTCCAATCTGGGAAATTTACACGCGTTCATTGTGATATGGGTTGTTTGGTCTTGTTTTTCGCGTCTCGTCATTTAGGACACGATGGGAAGGGTCCCGAAGCGAAACGGTGAATTTTTTGGAAAAGTACCATATAGCCCATATAGCTTCATACTGGCTATATGGGGGTATAGGTCCATCCTGGGAAATTCACACACGTTCATTGTGATATGGGTTGTGGGGTCTTGTTTTTCTCGTCTCGTCATTTAGAACACGATGGGAAGGGTCCCGGAGTGAAACAGTGAAATTTTTGGAAAAGTACCATATAGTCCATATAGCTCCATAGGTGGCTATGGGAGGGATAGGTCCATCCTGGGAAATTCACACACGTTCATTGTGATATGGGTTGTGGGGTCTTGTTTTTCACGTCTCGTCATTTAGAACACGATGGGAAGGGTCCCGGAGCGAAACGGTGAAATTTTTGGAAAAGTACCATATAGCACATATAGCTCCATACTGGAGCTCAGAAGTTCTGATTTTCTAGATATTCCATGGAATTGTCACTGATTCTTCGAAATGCAGTGACGCCCGTCAACGCTCGTAGTTACGCCTTAACGCTCTAACATAACGCCTTGACGCCATGATGTAGACTGGAAAGAGAACAACAACAACAACAACAGGTATGACACTTGAGAGAACAACAACAAGTTTTTTTTCATATAGTTTATTTTCCTCAATGTTACATCATACCCACGCTGGGGGAGTCGCGTTGGGTGTGTTTACAACTCAAAAAGACTCTTGCCCAATCAGAGGCCACCATTTGCATCTGTCATATTCGTTCCTGTCCGTTAGATGTATTCTTGTCCAATCAGAAGTCGCCATTTCAAAAGTTCCATCTTTGCTCGGTGTGACCTAAGCGTCGTCGGGCAGGCCTGGATATTCTTCGGGCAGCATGTCCTGAAACAGTTGTTTGCGCATTCTGATCGCATTTTCCAGGGCCTCGGTGGGTGGTAGCCCCATAGCCTCTTCCAAGTGACGCTTGGTCTTCATGATGGACCTGTGCGTGGGGTCGCCTTTCATTTCAAGCGGTAGTAAGGTATACTGTTCATAGATCGCCATGGCTGTTTTCCTGATGCGGGGGCGCATTTGGGTGTACGCCTGTTGTAAATTATCCTCTCCGGCGTCCTCGATCGCTGCAGCGTAAGTATTGATAGCTGCTGTCACAATACGATCCCAGAAGGTAGGTTCTGCCTCACTTTCCACGGACGTAGGCTGACTATCGGAGGTCAAGCTCTCCGTATCACTAGATAGACTCTCAGCAATCTCTGTTTCGGTATCAGTCGATACACTCTCAGCAGTCTCTGTATTAGCATCCGCCTCAACGGACTCCTCAGAGTCTTCAATCCCATGTATATTTTTCTGGTGTCGCATCATATCGTAATGTCTGGTGAACGTGCGTTCGCACTCAGAGCAAATATAAGCCATGTTGACGGTTGAACGTCGACTGTGCATGTTTTTGGAAATACGTTTGCTTTTATAGACAGTAACGCCCATCAACGCTTAGCTTAACGCTTCAACGCCCTGGTGAATTAGCTCAGAAGCTCTGATTTCCATGGAATTGACACCAATTCATCGAAATGCAGTGACGCCCGTCAACGCCCGTCGTTACGCCTTAACGCCCGTCTCAACGCCTTAACACACTTTCTAAAACGTCGTTTAATGATGCGTTCGAACAAATGTTTCTTTTGTGCTATTGCTCTGACATACGCCGCTTTCCAGTTCATGCCCGAGGTTTTCAACATCGACGCTGTTCTTTCAATTTCCATATGGACTGGGTCCTTATCCAACAATTTCATATGGGTCACGAGGTCGACATACCGCTGACGTAAAGCCCGTCGTAGTCGGGGTGCCAAATCGGCCAATACATAAGGACTGATGAGGGACACATGTTCATTCTTATATGTACAGACACCACCACCACCACCACCACACACTACCACCACAGACACACACACACACCACCACCACATTCCACCACCACCACCACCACCGCCACCACCGGGCGTTGACGGGCGTCAACGCCCGGTGGTGGTGGTGGGAGCTCCCGTGTGGCAGAGCTCTTGGATCGGAGCTCTTGGAGCTCAAAGCGTGTGGAGCTCAGAGCTCGGAAGTGACATTTGCATATGACCTCTGTGAGGTCACTTCCGCTTCCGTTCACGTGACCGGGACTGACCTTTGACCCCTGCACGCAATGTACAGACACCACTACCAACACCACCACCACACACTACCACCACACACACACAAACACACCACCACCACATTCCACCACCACCACCGCCACCACCGGGCGTTGACGGGCGTCAACGCCCGGTGGTGGTGGTGGGAGCTCCCGTGTGGCAGAGCTCTTGGATCGGAGTTCTTGGAGCTCAAAGCGTGTGGATGTCAGAGCTCGGAAGTGACATTTGCATATGACCTCTGTGAGGTCACTTCCGCTTCCGTTCACGTAACCGGAACTGACCTTTGACCCCTGCGCGCGCTAACAATACCGGATAAAAATTGCGCGCAGGGGTCAAAGGTCAGTTCCGGTCACGTGAACGGAAGCGGAAGTGACGTCACAGAGGTCATATGCAAATGTCACTTCCGAGCTCTGACCTCCACACGCTTTGAGCTCCAAGAGCTCCGATCCAAGAGCTCTGCCACACGGGAGCTCCCACCACCACCACCGGGCATTGACGCCCGTCAACGCCCGGTGGTGGAATGTGGTGGTGGTGTGTTTGTGTGTGTGTGGTGGTAGTGTGTGGTGGTGGTGTTGGTAGTGGTGTCTGTACATTGCGTGTATTGAAAACTATATACATACAATTCTATCAAGACAAACTACGCGAGTCCGAAAAATTACTTCACTACAAACATATAGAACAAACATATTCTATATCTCCTTATTTGAACTATATAAAAAATCGAAACTATAGGCAATCACTAACTAAACTTAGGATTCATCGCTTGATTGTATATCTGCTCGATAACGGGCGCTGTGATCAGCAAATAAAGAACCTTGAACCTTGCGCACATCGGCTCGAGATAGAAACCGGCAGATATAGGAAAATAGACCGGAACAAACGATTTTGTAAACGGTGTGAGAAAACAAACAAGATCGTTGAAGACGAGTATCATTTTGTTTGTATATGCCTGAGTGGTAAAAAACTTCGAAACATTCTATATAACATCATCAACAAATCCTGTCACCTATTTGGGCAACTAACTGACCTCGAAAAATTCTATTTCTTGATTAACCCACCCACCCACAATAGGACAGTTTATGTACGAAATGCTTCTGGAGAGATCAACACAGCTCACAATATCTCCTGCCACTAGGACTGCCTCAACCTCCATCTAATTTATAAATTGGAATGAACTGGCTTTCCTGACTTGGGTGATTATGTCCTGTCACAATATAACCTTTATTATGTAAATGTAATATTTTATCTTAGCTTTAACATTTTCTGTATGTATTCATGTATAGAAATAAAGAATTGAATTGAATTGATTGCTGGCATAGTGAGGACCATCCTCCCCACAACGCATGCTCCATTTGGCAGGCTCCATTAGACGCCCAGCGAGGTGGTTGAATGAGGACAGCCAATTATTTCTTGATAGAATAATAAAAATCCACCCGTAACAAGCCAAGGTTTTAGGACTTCATTTTCACTGGCCACTTTCATAAAAAAAAAACCGCCCGCCCTGCCCAATTTTTTTTAACTTTGCATTGAATAAGTTTTATAAAAAGGTTCATTAATAAGTATTTCTCTGAATACACTCATTATGAGCTGAGTACAAAACAACGGAATAAATGAACAACATATATATACGTATAAAATGAAGTCTATTCCACAATCATAATATTCGGATTTCTTTTCTCCATAAATCAAGGGGCCCTCCGACTAAAGTGTCATATTGCTGATCGTCATGCGCGGCCAGTGACAGGCCGGTATATAAAAACGAGGCTGATATGACGTCACGAGTAATGCATATTCATTTTCATCAAACCTACCGACTTTAACACGATTTGGAACGTCGAGAAGGCAGGAGTTTGACAGTTTTTGTTTTCGTCTTCTGCCTGAAACGAGCTGTGGTTTACATGTGAATGACAGCTTGAACAAGTTGAAGGCACTAGCTCTCTGTTTCTCATAGAATCCTAATCGGTGAGTTGAGGTTTATTTTGGCGCTGACTGAGAGTGTCAAATCACAGTGTCATGTTGTTGTTGTCAATCAATCAAGTTTATTGCACGACTTTGAGACATACAAAGCATGGCAAGAGACAAATTAGTTGAAAATATTTACATTATATACAGTGCATAGATTGCGATACAACATAATCGCAATAATAAAGTAAAAGTAGTACTATTTACATAGTGGACAACAGGAAGTGCTCTGCTGGAGGAGTTATTTTGGTGTAATTACTAGCCACATATATGCAACTCAGTGTATGTAACCACGACTGAGTTGCACATCCTTACTACGACATACATCAGTAGCGTTATTTTCTTCGTGGCCAAACATGACAAAATGTACAATTGACTATGGCATTTAACGGGTTGTAAACATGTCAAATATACTTCTCTCCCCCGACACAAAGTATCTGGCTCATTCCTGCAGCGCAAGTGCACGTAAATAGCACCAACTCATGTCACTATCTTCCTATCACGCTCAAATTTTGAAAATGGCCTAAGTGTAAGAAACACTGCAGTACGCAAGCACCGCTAATAACACGAACACTTTACCATATGTCGTAAATAAGAAGGCGTCATCAGCTGCTGGGGTAACTGAGATGGAACTTGACCACGTGTGTTAGGCCCCGCCCACCAGCTGATGACGCCTTCTTCTTTACGACATATCGTAAAGTGTTTTTTATATTTCCGCTTTGAAGCGGTGCATGCGCATTGGAGCGTTTGTTGTAGTTCTGCCATTTTCAACATTTCAACGCGAGAGGAAGACAGTGACATGATTTGGTGCTATTTACGTGTACTTGCGCTGCAGTAATGAGCCAGATACTTTGTGTCGGGGGAGAGAAGTATATTTGACATGTTTACAACCCGTTAAATGCCATAGTCAATTGTACATTTTGTCATGTTTGGCCACGAAGAAAATGATGCTACCGATGTATGTCGTAGTAAGGATGTGCAACTCAGTCGTGGTTACATACACTGAGTTGCATATATGTGGCTAGTGTAATTACCAAACACAACACATTTTTCCATATATAAGCTTAGTCTTTATTGGTCACAGCCAACTTCATTCGGCAGACAGTTGATAAACTTACATGTACCATTTATGTGCGATATATATATATATTACCTTCAGAGCTCTGCTTTACATTTACAAGTCCAATTCTTTGAGCTCTGGGCAGTATTAGTACATGCAATAACAAGGAACACATGCAAATTTCATGTCAGGAAATACAGATTAATTAGACAAGACATCCAACATAACTTTCATGCTCTAATGATATATTGAACACACATGTCATGCATGGACATAAATACAACTTTGACATAACAGATGACAAATTACATGCAATAATGAGAAGAAGTTCAACCATACCTGCTCTATAGCGTGACGTTCGGATACATGTAATAAACAGAATATATACATTTACATGTATCATATGACGTATGATACATCCCGCACGCAGTACGGTACAATCCCTTCCCCCGTTTCCTTAAAACACTGGGTGGGTCGGTGGGGTTTCAAATAAACAATACATGACGTTCTGCCTAATGAATTTGGCTCGAAGTGAGATATGTATAGTCAGATCTCACCTTTTATTGTGGAGTGAGCTTGGGCAGTTTGCCGCCAAAGCTCCTGAGTGATTTGTGATTAGTAATTACCCATTTAGACCAGGTGTCAAAATGACCCTATGCGCAGCTGGTACATGTCATTGATGGAGAGTGCGACTTTGGGGTTGTTCGGGTTGAGGAGGATTGTCAATTTTTCGTCGTCAGAGATTCCTCTGTCCAAAAGATTGGGTAACAGGGAAATCAATGACAGGCGAGAGGTGTCATATTTAGGGCAATATAGTAGGAAGTGTTTTTCATCTTCTATTTGGTTTGTGTGGCATTCGGTACATAGTCTGGGACGGCGTATTTGACTGAAATTTTTTGAATTCGACTGAAAAAACGGAAACTCGGTAGGTTATTTGTTGATAGCTCGCTTAATACTTCTTCGATTCTGACAATGTAAAGTTTCCGGAGTAGCTGAAGAGATTCTCTTTCCAAAACTATATAGTTTGATGACATAATTTTTTTTATTTTTGAGATAGATATCAACTGAAAAAATCGTGTCGACTTCGCTGAAATTTTTTCTGGACCGACCGACATGCGGTTTTCCTTGTCCGGAAAATTATTGCGTGAACTGACTGAAATACTTTTAGGTTTCCGGAATGCTCTACTTTTATACGAATAAAATGATATAAAATATATGCATGTACCTTCTACCGTTTTCCGTAAAAGGGTTCGCTGAAAAAAACCGATTGAAAATCACAACATTCTCAGCTGAATCTGCCGTAAAACGGATTAGTGAACCGAGTTAAAAACTCGGATTTGGAGACGGACTTCAGAAGATTCCGAAAATCCGGAATAAGGATCGCGGGTAAGTTTATTGGAAGATTGGTTATGTCGGTAGGTCATAAGTGTCGAATTAAATTTTAAAAGCATAGTTTGCACAAAAAATATCCTATTTTTCAAATAATTGAATGTTTGTCATATAATAACGTAATGTGAATGGAAATAGTGAAAATATTGAATTGATCATTAATTTTAAATACATATATTTTTATAAATCGAAATGAAAACTGACCAGGAATATACATATGTTGTTGTCAGTAATTTTTGTTCTTGGAGTTTTTATTAATATAAATTTACTAATTGATAATACATGTACATTTAATTTATAAAATGAAGTAAAAACAATTTTGACAAGTAAAAAAAATGATTTTGGAACACTGTTCACACACTAATTGGTCCTTTGTTCCGGAAATCCCCAAAAAACAACAAAGGAGTAAACATAAAAGAAATAATCTCTTTGTCTACTGAGTCTGAGAAGGTAATGATGGTAAGAAGTACGCGGTCACAGTTTTTCCCAAACAGTCTTGTCAATGTCCTTCTGAAAGTAACTGTTACCATATTTTAGCTGCTAGAATGTTGATAGGTGATCCTTGTCTAGAATTTCAGAATAGAACTGTTAGCTTAAGGGCAATTACTCGTAATAGTAGGAAACGTGTCGATAAGAAATCGGGTCGGAAACGACCGCGTCCCCAGGATTATGAGGTGGAAGTGACTCCGGCTCCGGATTCAGTTATTTCGGCAGACATAGGCAGTATGGCTAAAAAGGTCAAAGTTGAAAGGGACATAGTTTCAGAGGTAATGGTTGATTCTAGTGTAGATGTTAATGGCTTAGCTTCTGAGGCAAACGTTTTTGACATGAATATTATTTCAGATGAGGAAGAGGAATTTGTTGACGAGCAGGTTTGGGTTAGGGGTTTGAAAGTGAGACATAAGGAAATCATTGAAAACAATGAGTGGTTATGTTCCGATATTATGTCCGATGTTCAGTCACTTTTGAAAAAGCAGTTCCCGTTTGTTCAGGGTTTAGAGGAAACTGGTAAGGCTCCGATGTTTCAAAAGGATGAAGGTCGATGGGTTAATAGTTCTCCGTTCTCTTATGTAGATGGGCCGGCTGGTCAGATTCATCACACTGGTAGGGATCATTGGGTAGCCTGGCTGAAAGATAAGGACAATCAGGTATATTTATTAGACAGTTTGAAATCAGGGAATCCGTTGACAACTTCCCTTGAGATTCAACTTTCTGCAGCTCATGGGAAGAGTGACGAAAAAATTACTGTTACAATTCCAAGTGTTCAGCAACAAGACAATGGGTCGGATTGTGGATTGTTTGCTATAGCTAACTTAGTTGAGTTCTGTTTTTACGGTTACCTTGGTAAGACAACTTTGACTTTCAAACTACTGTTTGGAAACATTTGTCTTGTGCTCAGCCAAATGACAATTCTACTGATTGGTTTTGTGACAGACATACTCAGTAGACAAAGAGATTATTTCTTTTATGTTACTCCTTTGTTGTTTTTTGGGATTTCCGGAACAAAGGACCAATTAGTGTGTGAACAGTGTTCCAAAATAATTTTTTTTACTTGTCAAAATTGTTTTTACTTCATTTTATAAATTAAATGTATTATCAATTAGTAAATTTATATTAATAAAAACTCCGAGAACAAAAATTACTGAGAACAACATATGTATATTCCTGGTCAGTTTTCATTTCGATTTATAAAAATATATGTATTTAAAATTAATGGTCAATTCAATATTTTCACTATTTCCATTCACATTACGTTATTATATGACAAACATTCAATTATTTGAAAAATAGGATATTTTTTGTGCAAACTATGCTTTTAAAATTTAATTCGACACTTATGACCTACCGACATAACCAATCTTCCAATAAACTTACCCGCGATCCTTATTCCGGATTTTCGGAATCTTCTGAAGTCCGTCTCCAAATCCGAGTTTTTAACTCGGTTCACTAATCCGTTTTACGGCAGATTCAGCTGAAAATGTTGTGATTTTCAATCGGTTTTTTTCAGCGAACCCTTTTACGGAAAACGGTAGAAGGTACATGCATATATTTTATATCATTTTATTCGTATAAAAGTAGAGCATTCCGGAAACCTAAAAGTATTTCAGTCAGTTCACGCAATAATTTTCCGGACAAGAAAAACCGCATGTCGGTCGGAACAGAAAAAATTTCAGCGAAGTCGACACGATTTTTTCAGTTGATATCTATCTCAAAAATAAAATAAAAATTGTCATCAAACTATATATTTTTGAAAAGAGAATCTCTTCAGCTACTCCGGAAACTTTACATTGTCAGAATCGAACCAGTATTAAGCGAGCTATCAACAAATAACCTACAGAGGTTTCCGTTTTTTCAGTCGAATTCAAATAATTTCAGTCGATTATCTGATCCCCATAGTCTTTGGTGTCGTGGTATTTTCTTGTATCTCCCAGTTTCAATCTGCAGTTTGTGGGCGCTGATGCGGAGTTTACTGATGGTTTGTTTGTGTGTAGTGGATTTGATGTGTTTCAAATAGTTCTGGATGTTATATTCTTTGTATATTTTTGTAAATAGGGTAAGTTTCCCCTCTTCTGTTGCTCTAGTTACTGTTAGCTTTTCGAAGAAAGAGGATTTATAGTCCTCTTGCCGTTTTGTTTGTTTATCTATGCAGTATTTGCTGGATTGCAGGGGGAAATCAGTGTTCAGAAGTTTCAAGAAGTGGGTGCAGAAATTTTCCCAGTTGTGAGCAGGAGCGTCTGTAGGGGAAGAGGAGTAAGTGTCAAAAGCGTCTTTAAGAAGGGAATTGGTGGTGAGAGAGAGTCGGTTTCTGTACTTTAGTGTCCTTGCGATTATAGCTAAATAGAGTGGAAATTGTCCTAGTTCTGCTAGACATGCAATGTTGGTGGATTGCCTTGGAACATGTAGAGTCCATTTGCAGAATTTTGTTAAGACTGTCACTTGTTCGAAAGGCAGTTTGAGGACTTTTTCAAGTTTGAGTTGGAGTATGGTTGGGTGATTTTCTGTGAGTTTAGTGTCGAGTCCCCAGACTTCACAGTTGTAGAGTAGTATTGGTTTTATTAGTGCGTGGAAAAGTTTAGTTTTCAGGTGGGTTGGGAAGGAGCAGTTTGATGTAGTTTTCTGGAGTTTAAAGAGGGCTTTAAGGGCTTTTTGTTTAAGATCGACGGTTGAGTGGGAGAAGGATCCTTTCTCATTGA
This sequence comes from Hanleya hanleyi, assembly GCA_036873755.1. Classification (NCBI taxonomy): domain Eukaryota; kingdom Metazoa; phylum Mollusca; class Polyplacophora; order Lepidopleurida; family Hanleyidae; genus Hanleya; species Hanleya hanleyi. Next base: position 39,230 of record JAVTVY010019505.1, on the reverse strand, counting down.
TGATTGTCCCTAGGTAGCGATACTGGTCACCGTTTTGGAGAGGGATGTTGTTGTAGTGGAACTTGGGTTGGATTTGTTTCTTCGATTTGTATTTTTGGACTATCATAGTCTGGGATTTTGTGATGTTAACTTCGAGATGCCATATGTTACAGTACCCCCCTAGCAAGTCAAGGCTGTGCTGTAATCCTTCTTTCGATTCAGACAAAATAAGTAGATCATCTGCATATAGTAGATGTGTCAGTTGTTTGGTGTTCAGTGTAATGGGGCTACATTTTGGGTCGTCAAAGGATAGGTCGTTTAGAAATATGTTGAATAATGTGGGGCTGAGATTGTCACCTTGTCGAACACCAGCATTGCTAGGAAAGGAGGGAGTAGTGACGTTGCCAGTTTTTAGAGATAAGTTGGTGGAGCTGTACATGTCTTGTATTATGTTGAAGAATTTGCCGTTGATGCCCATTCTTTGGAGTTTGAGGAGAAGGCCATCATGCCAAACGAGGTCAAAGGCCTTCTTGAAGTCAACGAAGCAGAGGTACAACTTCTTTTTATTCTTATAAACATATTTATCAATGGCGGATTTCAAGATAAAAAGCTGGTCAGTAGTACGGTGGTCTTTGCGGAAATCAGCTTGATTTTCCTTTATCAATTCATTTTCTTCAAGATAGTTAACTAATCGGGTATTGAGGATCTTGGTGAATAATTTCCCGAGGCAGCTGAGCAATGCAATTCCTCTGTAGTTATCAGGTTGTTTTTTATTTCCCTTTTTATGGATTGGATTGAGATATCCAGATGACCATTGTTTAGGGAAGATGCCAGAATTAAGTATACTGTTAAAAAGTTTGGCGATTGGGGAAGTCAATATTTCTTTTCCGTACTTTATCATCTCATTTGTAATTTGGTCTGGTCCAGATGATTTGTTAAGTTTTACGTCTTTGATTGCAGCTAGAATTTCTTTACTGGTTATATGAGAGTTAAGAGGGCTGTTATGTTGTTTGTTGTTGTTGATGAGATCTGTTAATTCAGTTTTAATATTGTGATCATGGGGTCCAGATTTTTCATGTGTATTTAGGGAGGAGAAGTGATCGTACAAGGCAGAAAGTGTGTCCTCAGACTGGAGGTTATTGGTTTCATGATTTTTGTCAGAGTTCTCTATTGCATCTATGATGGACCATATCCTTTGAATTAGAGTCCTCTGTGATTTCAAGTTTGGCCAGAAGTATATTTTTTAGTTCCTTGTGTTTTGATTTCAGAAGTCGTCTGTATTCCTTCTTTCGTTCATTATATCTTTGTCTTGTTGTCATGTCCCAGGGTGTTTTTGATAACGCTTTTCCCAGCTGCTGAACAGTTTTCCTCAGTACTGCACAATCAGAGTCAAAAAAGGGTTTATTTTTTAGCTTCTTTTTAAGTTTTCTGGGCCGTGGATGGGGTATATATCTTTTTGCGGATTCTAGTATTGTATCTGTGAGTTTATGTGTGGCAAGATCAATGTCGGATTGTTGTTTCCCAATGTTCATTTGCATGAAGTCATTTAGAGCAGATAGAGACTCATCTGATAAGAGCGAGCCCTGATACAGTTGGATGTTTTCCGGCTTAATTTTGAAGTTTGGGGGAATAGGAATAAGGGGAAGTGTGGGTGTTGTTTGTGTTTTGGTGAAGGCACATTTGATATAGCAGCTAATTTGGCAATGTCGTGAGAGGTAAGACAGATGGTGGACTGTCATACCCAAAATCATGTCCCTGAACTGTTCGTGGCAAAGAAAGTAGTCAATGGCACTGCTGCCTCTATGATCATAATAGGTGAAGTGACCGAGGGAATCACCGGCAGTTCTACCATTGAGAATTCGAAGATGCGATGACTGACAAAGAGATAGAAGGTTTTTCCCATGTTGGAGGACCTTGCCATGCATATCCATGTTAAGTCTAGGTGTCAATGCAGTATCTAAGTGGTAAGAGAGGGGGAGGTTAAGGAATTTGTCGCAGTCATTTGTCATGAAATCTGGCCAGTTTCTGGTACGCGAGTTAAAATCTCCCATAAGAAAGACTTCACCCAGTTGACTGTAGTTTGAAACATCAGTTTCTAGTTCAAAGAATTGAGTATCAAAGTAGGAGTCATCAGGGGGTATGTAAACAGTGGCTAGGAAGAGATCTTCTTCCCAGCCAAAGTGTGTACGATTTAGTTTCAGCCAGATTATGTTTGGGGATTTCGAGATGAGAGTGATTGCTGGGATTAGTGTTTTGTGGTAAAGGACAGTTATCCCCCCTGATTTTCTTCCAGCAGAGCACTTACCTGTTGCAGGGACAAATTTATAGTCATAATCTGCAAGTTGGTAATCAATCAATTTAACAATGTCTTCTTCCTTCTGAGTCCATGTTTCGATAAGTCCAATGATATCAATATCACAGAGCTGATGGTAGAACTGGTCATCAGACAGCTTACTTTTGAGGCCATCGATATTCCAGAATGAGATCCTCAAAACAAGTTACTTATTGTCATTGTATGAAATAAATTGTATGAAATAAATCATTTAGATAGTACATCCACTTTGTTTGACTTTCAAATAATGTTCAAATATATTGTCTGTGCACATAGTGGTATATTATGCATATTTTGCATAATGTTTTCGTTTGATAATGTTTTTGGGTTTTCTCGATCAATTTAACTGGATAATATATTATATACATGAATGTTTAGCATTGTTAAGATGTTATCACTTGTAAGATAGTTCAACTAAAACTGATAGGCACCATAGTGTTGTGTAACTATATATTTTCACAGTTCTGAGCACTAGAGAAGTTATTCACATGAGTAAACATGGTAGGTAGGTCTCAGTGAAAGCAGCATGATTGTCGTCCTGATTGGTGTATGGGACTCAAATAGTTCATCATATTCATAGGGTTCTGTACTGCAGGGTTAAACCAGTACCAGGGTGGGTAGGCAGGTGCTCCGAATGGTGGTGTTCCAAATTGTGGTATCTGCTGAGGTGAAGCCCCATTTTGCTGCTCACCTGTTGCAGGAGTCGATGGGGTGGGTGTCACAGGTACAGGTGTGTTTGTTCCCTGTGTAATTGGAGAGTTCACAGGTGGTCGCACAGGGGCTGTCTCGTATGTTTCTGGGCGAAGTGCTTTGTCGGTTGGTTTGAACTCCGAATGACGGGTTTCTGTAGTGCGTTGTCTGTCCATCTGTTCATGTGATTTTGAGTTCCAGCTGGTTGGTCTGCTGGGTTACGCATATGTGGCATATGTGGTTGTTCGTCTTCACGGTAGTACAATGGGTGACTGATAGCCCAGGAATGGCTGTAGTCTCGTCTCAGGTATGAGAGCAAACCAATATGAGTCAAGCGAGAGATAGAACAGACTGTTACTTATTCAGTACTAAAACGGGTGACATTTCACTTCCTGGATTTACCGCATACCCATTTCTCCCTCGGGCACTGAAGAGCGGTATGCAGGGGAGGAGAGCAGGAACTATCAAACACAAACCAGGTGACGTCATAGTTCTTCTAGGTAAAACAAGCGCATGTGCGAAGCGTATGCGAAGAATTAATAGGCTTTAAAGACAGTCTCTTGTGGAGTGATTCGGTGGCCGAGTGGGCTAAAGAGGTCGGCTGTCGGCACGAGGATCGGGTGTTCGAGTCCCCACTTAGGACAGTCTGTAGTAGCAGTCGGTTGGCTGGAGATGGAGTGCTATCATAGCTCCTCGTCTGGCTGTGTATTAGAGCCAGGCTACTCCTATACACAATACATCCCACACATTGAACTTCGAATGACATTGTCCAATATCATGATATCCGAACTGCACACGAAATAACACGGCAGCGAATAGTAATAAACTATACTTCATTTTCCCCTACATTGGTCCTTCTCGCCGCCTGCCAACTCTCAACACTTAATGATTCCTCGTTCTTGAGATATCATCTTTTAATCACGCCTTCACAGAGTTTTCTGACATATTTTGAATCTCAGCAGCGATGCGCGCATGCGTTGGACTGTCATCGAAATCACGAAAAAAATCACGCTGCGCCCCACAGCTTGTGTCCATTCATTCATATAGCCATCTTTGGCAAAGTCTGTGCAAAGGCAATTTACATGACTGACGGTTGAATGACCGTCAGCTGTTATCCAAATCCCCGAGAATCTTGAACAATTGATGATAACTTAAGGATGAGGGAATACTGAGAGTTCTAACTTGGAGGGAAGTGACAAAAGAAGGAGAATAACGAGGTACATTTTATTATCACCAGCTACTGTGTTCTTGTATGTGCAGTCGTTAAATCTCCGAAATCGCGTTTCGGAAGTCAAAACTTCGTGGAATGAAATGTGATGGGGAGTAATTACAGCGTGTAGGGAACAACAGCCATGCCCACCTACACGGCAAAGGTTCTATAGCTAGGTGACTGACAGCCTTTCTTTTATTATTTGGATGTTCGATTGGGCTGTACAGTCCCATTGGTAATGAAGTCAAGTGCGGGTGCAGAAATCTTCTTCCAGAATGACCATTATTACGTAGCTGACTACATTAAGCTAATTAGATGACTTTTCTAAGTTCTTACCCTTGATTGTTAATCATTGGATCGGATATTCCTGCTCGGAACTTCGTTGGGGAAATATACATGTACATGTAACTGCTGTAAAATTGTACCGACAGTACGATGTGGTGAAAGTAGAAAGTGAAAGCTTTCACACGCCTCGTTCTGCTCTGGTGCAGTACATCAGGGGGGACTACTCTGTCACTGCAAACGTACGGTAAACGTGAGCAGCATGTAAAGAAGCTGAACCTTTTCATGGTTGCACAGCAGGACTACTACTCCACAACGTGAAGAACAATACGGTTGAAGGTGGTTTGAAGTTGAAGTGAAGACTTTGTGGTTTGGGGTTCCCATTTGAAAATGTCCCCTTGAGGTCACCTGATTCAGGTGATACAATACACACTGTAATTGATGAAAACAATACATAATCTGGTTATCTGGCAAGAACTAAGTAAACTGTGGACAAATGAATAAAGTATGGTGATAAAGTGGGTATGTACCTACATTGAATACTTCTACATGACATGAAGTTTGGATAAGACTTGTCATTTTAAGATAATATAGGTATAATTTTTTGGGGAATCCACATCAGAATTGATGAAAACCTACAAATGTTGTAACTCGCATGTTTCATAATTGTTAATTCCCATGTGAGTTACAACATTTGTGAAGTGTGTATTGTAACACCTGAATCACACCATTGAAGTTCAATAATGTTCACTCTCAGACAGTCTCTAGTAACTAATAAGGGCTGTCAATCTGTACATGTATATTAACAAGAGATGGTTCAAATTATAGTATATTTTCCTGTGAAATTGGATAGATAAAATGCATAAGAAAATTAACAAATGAATGATCCTTACTGTATGGTGTTAAATTAACTATTTTCGTCTGAATTTGCACAGGTTGAAAACAATAGCTGTCCAATTATAGAAATAGCAGGTGATGTTCAATTTGACCTGTGATTTTTCTCTGAAGAAAAAAAAAACAGCAGGTCATCAAAAGTTTTCTATTTCGGACTCTGGATGGATCAGAGCCTAATTAATGAAATTGACTGACCTTCACCTGTTTTATCGAGGTCAAATTTAGCACAAGCAATAAATTTTAAAGGAGTGAAGATGAGCTCTCCAAATTCATCATACTTGTGCAATTGGTGACTGACTAGAAGCCTGTCCCATTTGACTGAACCTACTTTCTCTAGGTTATATACTTTATATTATGATATAACATGAAATATAGCTGGGCATTCTAAATTGATACCACATACATGTATATGCATCTGATTTATATCTCATTATACATTCTTTTTTTACAATTACTAATATTATTAACATGTTTTAAAAATGGATTGTAAGGACATTGGTGCTGTTAGTGCTGGTCCTGAACGCTTTGAATATGACTGATGTTGACCTGTTTTCTCAAGGTCAAAAACTGTATGTTAAGTCACATGTTAACTGCCAACATACATTCCAAATCTAACATTGTCATCATTTTGTTGTGGCTGTGGTTGTCTTCCAGAACAATTTAGCGAATTTTGCACTTGTTCCAACAGCTTCATGCTTCAACAGTAATTTAAACCATGCTGTATCGGCTGAGTTGTTGCAACACCCTCCATTTCCTAGCTCTGACATACTGCATCACTGTCGAAATATGGGTACCATGACAGAGTGATAGATCACACAGCCAGTGAAGGTTCCTGATTTACATTGAATGTCCTTATTGCCTAAGTAATATTAGCAGCATTTTACAACAACAACAATTCACTGACTTACAGTGAAAAATTATAGTGAAAGGTATTTATTTTTTGTTGTTTGGCATTTTTATTTGCTGGCATTGTTTCAGATAGAGTACAACAGCCTAATTCATACAATCAGAAATAAAAGGGGGTTAAAGTCTTTATGTTCAAACTTTCATAGGAAATATAAAAGTGGCAATTTGAAATTTTATTTTTATTCGATTTTTTAATGTCGGTGGGTCCATGAAATGCAAAATAAAGTTGGTGTTGCCTCACACTGGGTTTTGCCCATTGGTGAAGAAATCCCTTCTCCGAGGCAGTTCTACCAGGGATGATTCGTGATTGCTCATCCTCCAGGAGTATGTGCCCCACCCTCTGTCTCATCCTAAAAAAAAGTTGCCACCCATAATAAGGGGTATTCCCAAATTGGGGAGATCTAAAGCCCTGTGAGTACCAAATTATGTGTTACAAAATTATCTGGGGAAATGCTCTTTGCCCGTGAACATTTACATTGAAACAACAGGAGAGTTTACACTAAACATTTTTGATTTTCAATCACAGTTTGAATGCTGAATGTGGTTTCATAGTATTAAAGTGATACATTGCTTGTCATTTCATTCTCCTTTGACGTGGGCAAAAAATATTGTCAGGTTTTGTTGTAGTATTTCAGACCCAATGGGGAATTGATCTTCTGACTTTGCCATTTCTCGGACAGCCACAATGGCTGACTGGACTATGGTCTTAAAGGTTATACAAAATGATCTCGAAATCTGCTACTTTTTTGTGCTAAATTGTTGTAGAGGTGATTATATAGACTTGTTTTACATTTTTGTATGTTTTCAAACTTCCCAAGGTTGGAAATAGCAGCAGTAAAGTGCAACAATTTCACGCCCCTTTCAAAACGGCGAAAGCTGTGACCGCTTGACCTGTGACGTCACAACCTGATTACGATTTCGCTGAAATGCCTGTTGTGACGTCAAAATGTCAGCGACATCACGCTAGAACTGCCACAGTTGGGTGAATCTTTCGTAACAACGCCCGACGTCATAGACTATGACGCTTACGGCGCAATCGTAATCAGGTTGTGACGTCATGCACCAGAGGTCATGGCTCCAATACGTTTTCTCCCACATGTGTGCTATTCGTGTTCTAAAACCCACTTCGACGACATTATTCAAGAAAAAAATACTAATTTGTTGTTTGGAACACTACTGGGTATGTTGTAATGCAAAGTAGTATAGAGTCATTTGGTATAACCTTTAAAGAAGTAATCAGCTTCCAATCTAGGCTAGAATCGATCTCTCCCAAACTCCGCAATAGTGACATGTTACGACAGGTAAAACAAAATACATTTGACCATAAACAACTAAACTTGTGTCCACCATTCACGAGAAAATAGAAAGAATTTGTTTTGTCTTTAAAAATAAACAGCATGGCATGCCTCGACGGTCGTGTGAACACGCATTTTATTTTACATGTGACGTGTGGTCCATTCTTCCTACGTAGGCACTGCCGCTCTACCGAACCTACGGCACGAGCTATGACGTTATGCCATGGCTGCAGCTGTTCAGCATTCAGATTCGTGAGGGTCGCTACGTCACTCACACATCATGCAGTGACATCATTTCCCTCTCCTTGTACAGCACATGTTCAGTGGTGAAACAGAAAACCTGTCGAAGCGGGCAGAGTTTCAAATTTCTCTGACAAGATATTATTGCATTCATTGTGTATGGCAATCCCATTATCATCAAATATTATACCTGTGCTTTAGCAAACTTCGCTGCTGAAAAAAAGACGGGAAAGAGTTTACAAATCCATCGAGTTTGAGACTGACCCTGTTTTTTGTATGGTAGAGAACTCTGACCCTAGCCAGACAATCTCTCAGAAATTATCCGTCGTCTTGCGTGCCGGGTCATAGGGAGCTCAGACTACTTGACTATGGGCTTGAGATTGGATGTCGTTCAGAACAATTCTCATCACATCATGTGCATGTGTTCAGAGCATGTGGTGAACTTCTATCTATGTGGATTGTGTATGTGTGGGTGGGGGGGGGGGGAGTTTTATTTGTCTGTAAAATATTTCTACTTCTTGGTATAATTGGCAGTATTATTTTTTATCCCATCGGCATATATGCCGGATGGGATCACGTCGTCATGCTATCCGGCCGGCTGGCTGGCTGGATGAACGACGTGGCCGCTCTAAAAGGTGAACCGTTCCAGCTAGAGTCTTCAAATTTGGTATACTGCATTGTTGGGTGGTAAAGCGCAAGCCTATTGAAATTGAGCAAATTTAGTTGATTTTTGTGGTTTCCATGGCAACATAACAAAAAATATCCATATAACGACGTGGCCGCTCTTAAAGGTGAACCGTTACAGCTGGAGACTTCAAATTTGGTATACAGCATTGTTAGGTGGTAAAGCACAAGCCTATTGAAATTGGGGACATTTTGGTGGTTTTTGTGGTTTCCATGGCAACATAACGAAAAATATCCTCATTGCGACGTGAATGCTCTAAAAGTCGAACCGTTGCAGCTAGAGACTTCAAATTTGGTATACAGCATTGTTGCATGGTAAATTACAAGCCTATTGAAATTGGGGACATTTTGTTGATTTTTGTGGTTTCCATGGCAACTTAACGAAAAATATCCACATGACGACGTGAACGTTCTAAAAGCCGAACCGTTGCAGCTAGAGACTTCAAATTTAGTATACAGCAATGTTGGGTGATAAAGCACAAGGCTATTGAAATTGGGTAAATTTTAGTGTTTTTGCAGTTTCCATGGCAACATAATGGAAAATATCAACAGAATGAGGTTAATGCTTTAGAAACAGAACCATTGCAGCTAGACACTTCAAATTTGGTAGCATTATTGTGTGCTTGGTGTTTTTGCAGTTTCCATGGCAACAAATGGAAAATGTTCACAGAATGACCTTAATGCTTTAGAAACCAAACCATTGCAGCTACGCACTCCTCTTATCAGAGCGGGTGGTTGGTGGGTGCCCGCCCCTTTTATATCTAGTTGTCTCTAGCCAACTTTTCATACAAATAAACATGACTGTTTTCCCCCCAACTACTTCTGTTTTCCCTTATTGAATGCCCTTCATCTGTCTATAACGGAGATTTATATTGTTCATGTGAAAGGGACGGCAAGTTCACACTAGGCCGATGGGATCAAGTGTGGCCGTGGCCTCTAGTTTTAATTGTTTTCTGGGGCATACTTACTTGTGGTTTCAATCACACGGGAAGTTCAATATCATCAATCAATATTGGTAAGCATGACTGATGACCAACATGTTCATTCCACGAATGCCAGATGAGAATCCCATTTCAACAGCTGTGTTTATGTATGGTGTGCAGTCATTGGTTTTCTTCGACTGCCTCCCTCTATCTCCAACTGAATGGCCACAGTCGAATGGCGGCAAACTCGCATTTCCAGTAAATCAATTTTGTCATGAAATAGCATAAAAATAGATCAATTTATATATTTCTGAAACGAGTATTCCTTCAGGATTCCAAACGTATTATTAAAATTAAATAGTGAGAGACAAGTAGAAAAATAATCTACTTGTTCCAAGTGACCAGTAGAAAAAGCATTTCAAGATGTATTTTTTTTTTTTATGATTTCTTTAAAAACTGGCAGGTCGGAGTTCCTAACAGATGCTATAACATAACTGAATATGTTTTCCTATGAACATTTTTTCTACTTTCTTGCAACATTTTATTGGTTGATATTTTAGTGTTCAAGTCGAATTCTGAGGAGATAAGTAAAAAAGGTGCTCACCTGTCACCTGAGACAAGTAATTTTTTTCTAACATTTCAACTCCTGCAATTACTATAGTATTTCTTCTAAAACTACTCAAATAAACTGTTTAACTGCATGAACGATGATATTTACAACAATTCAGCATAAAATTGTGACTTCCGTCTGCTGTATGAGAATTGCTCTCTCTCCTATGGGTTAGAGCTACCCCGCAAATCTCTTCTCATGGAAGGGTATCGATCCCAGCACTAAACAGGTCAGGTTTTCTGTCTCCCAAGAAATTACATAGAGATTATTGTATACTCATTTCCATATCGGCCATATCAAAATTCAACCACCCCAAATTTTGGAGACCAAATTCAATCGGCTGTTCCAGTAAATTTGATGACCCTCTAATTCATTGAAATCATGAAGAAATAATTGCTTTTATGCATGATTTTGGAACCATTTTGTCAACTTCCTGTTCTAATAACTTTGATCACCACTGATTTAATGGTAGAACATTTGATATTCTGTGATTGATTTATTAGAGGGATCACTGAACCTGTAAATAATTTAGTGTATGCAATGAATACAAATAAAAAAGGTACATAATGCTGTGACTAATTTTTTTTTTTGTATTTCTCTCATCAGAAACAGACTACACAGCCTGGCGAAGTCGAGAAATGGCAGCCTTCGTAAGTGATGACGATGAAGAAGAAACATTTGTGGTGATTGGCACATGTTTAGAACCTTTGAGCGAAGATGAACCTCGAAGAAAGAAAATCCATGTTGAAGATTTGCCTGCTGATAATCGTGGCAAGGCACGTTTTCATGGCGCATTCACAGGCGGGTTTTCAGCTGGCTACTTCAACAGTGTTGGCTCCAAAGATGGCTGGACTCCTGGATTGTTTACTTCATCAAGATCACAGAAAGCTGAACAGCAGTCCTTCCGTCCGGAAGATTTCATGGACGAGGAGGACATGGGAGAGTATGGCATCGCGCCAAAGAGCTTCACAACCAAAGACGATTTCACAGCTTCTGACAGAAATCGTAAGAGGTTACTTCCAGGGAGCTCGTCATCCATTATTCCTGGTGGTGATGCAGCATTGGTTGACTTCATCATTCCAGAGACGTCTTCAATTGGAGTGAGACTTTTGAAGCAGATGGGATGGAGGGAGGGCCAGGGAATTGGACCCAGGGTGAAGCATAGAAAAAAGAAAAGACCGAAAGCAGAGGCCGAGAAGGTGTATGGCTGTTCTCTGCCACCATCAGGAAGTGATTCTGAGGTGTCAGATTCTGAAATGGAGTTCTTGAGTGGCGTGACCCTCGCCCCAAAGGATACCATGCCAGTTTTGTTTGTGTCCAAGGATAATCATCATGGAATTGGATATAGAGGTCTGGATCCAAGGGCAGCTCTCCCGCACCTCCATATAGGTAACAGTCGCGTCAGCAGCAGCGGAAAGAGCGGAATGAAGGGCCAGGCCTTTGGTATTGGTGTCCTGGAAGATGAGGACGATGAGATATATTCCATGGACCACATGTCCAACTATCATCAGACAATAGGTGGAGATGAGGACGCCGATACATTTGGTTGGACAGCACCTAAAGGGAGGCAATCCAGTTTACAGGGGAATATGGCTTTCCTTGGCAAGCTTCTGGAAGGATTTAAACTGGCATCCAAACCACTGGGCCTGAAAAAGATATTTCCACCTCCACAGATCCCTGCCTCATACTGTCAACACTCGCGTAGAAGGGTCAACAGGGAGAACCGCTTCAGCGAGGACAAACCGCAGGAGCAAAAGCAGGAGAAGAGAACTCTGAACTCTGTCACAAGGGGGCTGATGCTGGGAGAATTACCACCCAGTTTGTCTTCTCCTGTGGTACCAGCGGCTTTAGAGAAACTAACGGACAAGTGCATACTGCCTGTGGAGTCTAGTCCAGGGGAGCCGGTTATGACAAAACCAAGCCTTGGATGTCTGTTAAATCAAGTAACAACACAGTACAGACCTTACGCTAATGATCCTCCAAAACAAGAGCGGTATGAAAAGTATTTAGCCCAGTTAAGGCATGGTAGTCAAGATCCATTTAAGGGCGTTTTCTCTGATACCATAACTGAGTGGGAGCGCAACCAAGAGCAGGAGGAATTCTCCCGCTCATCTAAACTGTACAGGCCTATCTCGGCGATAATGGCATCGCGGTTCACTACTGCTGAGTTTAAGGACACTGACACAGTAACGGATCCGACTAAACAAAACGAAGAGAAAAAGAGTGACCAGTTAGAAGCAGCAGAACTAAAAATGTTTGGTAAATTAACAAGGGAGACTTTTGAGTGGCATCCTGACAATGTGCTATGTAAACGGTTTAATATTCCACACCCTTACCCAGGGTCTACTACAGTAGGTTTACCTAAGGCGAAGAGAAACACTTTTTCTGTGCTTGATATTCTAAGTTTTGGGAACCAGCCAGAGGAGTCAAAAACCACAGTAAATGCAGTTGTCACAAGTGAGAGAAAAAATTCTGAACGAGAGAATCCGAAAGCCATAAGCTTTAAAGTGCCAGCTGGAAAAGGGCGATTAACCACAGCCAACATATTTGCTGCATACTTTGAGGAAGAAGACAGAAAGAAGAACAGTGCAAAATTATCTGACAAGGAAGGAATAACCGATGTGAGTGGAGAATCTGTGACAAAGCTGTCAAATCTCCCACTGGAGGATAAGGATAGTAAGGACGATGTACATCGACCACCCATGGACCTGTTCAAGGCCATATTTCAGGACAGCGAAGAGAGTAGCTCTGACCCAGATGAAGAGATGGGTGACCATAGCAATGCCACAGATATTGACCATTCACTGGCCCCCAAGGATATTGACCAATCACAGGGCCCCATAAATATTAACCAATCACAGGCCCCCACGACTGAAGTACAGAGAGACCCAGTTACCATGCTTGTTGATAGACTTGAAGGAGATTCTACTCGTGTAGTTGACGTTGAAGATGGATGGTCACCCATTGAACCATTACAAGATGTGACAGAAGAACGAGACAATGAAATGTTTGGTCCAGTTTTACCTCCACAGAATCAGCATAATCCTGATACACATTCACTGCCCGAGGAGAGCTACAAGGCAGAAAATGAACATGTACATGTTTCAAGATCTCAACATAGGCACAAACACAAAGACAAGGATAGAGACAGAAAGAAAGAGAAACACAAGAAGGAAAAGAAAGCAAAGCACAAGAAAAAGAAACACCATAAGGAGAAGAAGAAAGAGAAGAAAGATGGCAGGAATGTTTCATCTGGATCCGGTTATGTGGCTAGTGAGAGTTGCTCAGATAGTGACACATGAAAGGGAAGTTGTGATGTAACAACTAATTATTCACTTAATACTACAGTGAAACCTGTGTATACCAACCATGTTTGGGACCAGACCAGTTTATAGTGTTGGTTTGAAAGGGTTCTGGTTTATCAAGATTGAAAATACTTTTGAGTCTTAGGACCATGGATATATCGTCGGTATGTTTAGGTTGGTTGGTTTACCCAATTATGTGATGCCTTACAAGGAAACTGAGAGAGCTTGCATGCCTACTGGAAAGTCCTGGAACCCAAATTCCATCCTGGAAAGTGTCCATATTGGTCTTGATCCATCAACAGCATGTTAAGAATTGTCAAACTTGTGATGTTTACTACCAGTTCTAAAACTCCAAGAAAATGGCATTTATTGACCTGGAAAACTTCTGTAATTCACATTGAATGGACGAATCTTTATTCTGATTATTGAACTGTTGGGTGTTTGATGTGTGCAGCACAGCTGAATTAACCAAATCCCTGGGGCATACATAATACACCGTCACGTGGCCACTGAGACTTTCAGACAGGATTTCCATTTGAGCCTCACAGTGCAGGAAGTAACACGCTGATCACTTGTCAATTCTGTGTATCGAAGCGATGAAGATCATGTTTTATAGATTACTTTCTACGGACATATGAAATAATTTTCTACAGACAGTTGGGATTGTTCAGTCGGATATAAACAACCTTTTGTTGAGGTGTGTCCCTACACATCATAGCCAGATGAAAAAGTTCAACTTTCGCTATTGAGGAGAGCGACATACTAGAGTGAGCCAACCTGTGAATTAAATACAGCATGCACTGCGGGGAAGGAAGCAGCTGAATGGACCTTTGAGATACTTTGATTGGCGGAGTGAATTTACTCATTGCACTGGGCAATGAAATTCTTCCATTTGTAATCTGTCTCGAGGAATAGCCAATGAAATCATCCATGGGCTTGGTGGCTGCATCCTCAAACACAAGTGGACTTCTCTGTCCTTGCTTCAAGTTGTTAATGGAGAAGTCGACTTGTGTATAAAGATGCGTATCTTGATGAAGCCAGCAACTTGATTATTCTGTTTGATTAATACCTTTAATGAATTAAATTGAGGGCAATTCAACATACATCTTGTACAAGATTGCCATCTGTTAAGAGGATATAAAACATAATACCATGCAACACTGTTATTTTGAATTTCAGGAACTGTGTACTACAGTTGAAGATATCAGTCTTGACTGGATCTGTTGCATGGGTTATTAAAGTAGGCCTACATGTATATGTACGTCACTGTAACAGATGATGTTGGGATTTCATAAACAACACAATAAATGTGTCAGCACCGCATTTCACCAGCTAATATTGACCTTTATACAAGTTATGTATTAGGTGACCATGCAGTACCTATTTCAAGACTAGAAACCTCCTGATACATGTATTCCTTCTCAGATTTTCATAAAATCACAATGAGATACTTAGAAGAGGGAAATCTCAATAAATCAACAGTCTAGCATCTTTGCAAGTACACAAAGTACACAATCCCTTGCAGGCCAGCTGCAGATGATCTGAAGTCTGTTAGATATCTCCCTGCACATTTGAAAAATCCCCTGCGGGGGATGTTTTTGGCCCTCTAATTCAGACCTGTCAGATTCTCTGCACCTCATGTAAGAGATTTTCCATGCATCTTTCAGATGACTGCATATGGCCTAAAGGGGATTTGGTTAAAGTGATTAGGACCTTGCACAGTTTAGTAAGACTTTGGCCCCCACGAGGTGCCGTTTGGAGTGCCAAAATGAAATATCACGTACGAACGAAATTTTTCAGTTAGTGTATATTATCTTGTCTTATGCTCCGAGTATTTTGTAGGTCCTGTGTCTTATGGTTTTTTAATGACAGCACCTCGAAGTAGTGGATTTGTGTAAAAACGTCTATTTCGAGGGGAAAACAGCACACTTTTCTCTCTGTAAACATATGAAGCCAGTCGAGAACCAAAACCGTGTTTGGGCAACAACAAACTATTGACACAGTCGATATTTCGGGGTTAAAGTTAACTTGGTTCTGGTGTCTGGTTCCATGCTGCTTCAAAGATTTCTTCTTTGAAGTAGCAGGAATGCAACTTGGCTGGGTGGTGCTTTGCTGGTTTATCACGATATAGCTGAAATATTGTTGGAAGGGACGTTAAATTCTATTCACTGACTCCTTGACTGGCTTCATATGTCTGACAGAAGAGTGTGCTGTTTTCACCTGAAAATAGAAGATTTTGCACAAATCCATTCCAAATCACACCTGATGGAGGTCAAAATCTCATTAAGTCGTGCCAGGTCCTTTGATGAAACAACACTTTGAGAGAAATCGTGGCAATCCCAGTGTTAATTCACATGCGAAATATTATTCTATGACTTGTTTTGTATGCCACATATACCATTTATATTCCTGTACACAGACAACAGGGCCTGTACCTATATTTTATCAGTGATTGGAGAGAAAGAAATTCATTTGTATATCATAGAGCTATTTTTCCCCATGAAATGGTACTACAATTAAGAACCCAGACTGAAATTTGAACTGTTGTGAAGTGTATTGAATCTTCAGAAAAGTTACCGAGTAGTATTACTAACACAGAGCTGTTAATATTGATTTATTTATCATGAAAATATTTGAAAGCTTTGTCCTTTGAAGAATGGCAGTAAACATTTATTGATCAAACAAATGAGTTCTTCCAATACTGAATGTTGTTATGTACCGGTACATATTGTAAGCTTCAGCCATCTTCCAGATAATCGTACACCCGTAAGAATCCACACAAGTCGTGAGTGAAGTGTAATAGCAGGCCCGTAGCCAGGGGGGATTTTTGGGGTTCGGGAAAACTCCCCTTTCGGAAATATTATATATTTTCTCATATAAATGCCCTTTTCAAACTGAAGCGAACCCCGTATTTGCCCCTTTTCCCATACAGCGAACCCCCTGATGTGCCCTTTTGGAGTGAAGGCGAACCACCGCTCAGTAAATCCTGGCTACGGCCCTGAATAATAATAATAAACTGGTTTTATTATGGTATATTCTGTATCCACATGATCCAGTATAAATCAGCAAATGAAATCTCATTCGATGGCTATGGTACAACAACTATGGATTTGAACAACGGTATAACAAGGTACTCCAGTATCAGCCTATATCAATAGCTAATATGATATAGGCTATTCCAGGCTGTGAGTATGGTGAGATATGGCAGCCAAATATACAATACATGTACATCCATATAGAATCTCTCAGTGTAAAGTATACAGATTTTAATGCCCCATACGTTATTATGTCCAGTCTGACATATTCTGTGTAAATTGAATGATATAGTATGGGAGCACACCTTTCCAATTGTACGTGTTCACACGTCGACGGCTGACTGTCGTATGCCAAATATTTTTTTGATTGATTGAAATTGCAGTTTAAGGGCCGCTTCCCGTACGGATTTCGCAGCCCATCAACTCAATGTTTTATTTTAATTACACGTTACATTTCTTAGTTTGTTAAAGATGTTTACAAGCGCTGTATTATCAAATAAACAAATAAATAATTAAATAAATATATAAATAAATAAATAGTAAATAATAATAAATGTGCGGATGGAGATATAAATAGAATAGAAGAATTGTCTATGTACAGGTTCATCGGTTGGTTTTTGATTTTTTATATTGGTAAATATACTGGAGCTAACGTATTTATACCCTCTGGTCATGTGACCTATACGGACCAGTACTTAGCTAAGATTCATAGCGTCTCCCTTCCCCCACCGCTATGCCGACGACAAATACATTCCCCTGGTGGTAATTCGAACATCTCCATGACGCACTTATTATTACCTTTGCGCCCTATTGGACCTTCAGTAACTTGAGAAAAAGGGCCGACATGAATAAAAATACCATAATCGATGTTGTGATCATCATCCCCTGTATACACGGGGTCTATTATGACGGAAATGCCCATCTTCTTGACCCTCAATTTCAGGTGATTTTGAGGCTCCATAGGGATAATTTTAACGTCTGTAATTAATTTTTGACCGACGAATGGCCATTTAGTCTGCCATTTCTGTATTTTTATTCATGGCGGCCCATTTTCTCAAGTTAATGAAGGTCCAATAGGGCGCAAAGGTAATAATAAGTGCGCCATGGAGATGTTCGAGTTACCACCAGGGAAATGTATTTGTCGTCGGCATAGCGGTGAGGGAAGGGAGACGCTATGAATCTTAGCTAACCAGTACTGCACTAAAATGGCTTATATCTAATGAACAGTTAACCAACAGACACAGAAACTACTTATTTAGGGAACCATATACTTCAAGTTTTCAGGATTAATAATTAACTTTACATGAAAAAGGCACAATATTTGTAGCTGAGGCAAAATAGGTAGCTGCAACCCAGTAGCCATTGATAATAGCTGTGATGAGATCGGTTCACCCATAACACGATGTTCAATCATGTTCGGGAAGTTAGCTGCCAGTTCACGGTTCACAGTTCACTATTCGGTTGTGAAGCTGGATGCCAGTTCACGGTTCACAGTTCTCTATTCAAAGTATCGTCACAGCTGTAGACACCAATGGAAGTGGTTTAGAGCTATCAAACTTTGTACACATACACTACGAAACAATACCTACACCATGACACCACTAGTTCCGCGATCCACCGCAAGGGGGCCAATAGTGAACTGGCATCTGAATAAGTAACTGAGCTCGTCGACACCCTTGCAAGTAATTTAGATTCACCAAACTTCGTACACGTATACTACTATCAAATGCCTACATCATGGTACCATTAGTTCCGCAATCCACCGCTAGGGGGCGAATAGTGAACTGGCATCTGAATAAGTCACTGGGCTCGTAAACACCCTTCCAAGTAATTTAGAGCCATCAAACTTGGTACAGGTATACTACGACACAATACCTACACCATGACATCACAATTCCGCGATCCACCGCAAGGGGGCGAATAGTGAACTGGCATCTGAATAAGTCACTGGGCTCGTAAACACCCTTCCAAGTAATTTAGAGCCATCAAACTTTGTACACATACACTACGAATCAATACCTACACCATGACATCACTAGTTCCGCAATCCACCGCAAGGGGGCGAATAGTGAACTGGCATCTGAATAAGTAACTGAGCTCGTAGACACCCTTGCAAGTAATTTAGAGCCACCAAACTTGGTACACGTATACTACGATAAAATGCCTACATGATGGTACCATTAGTTCCACAATCCACCGCAAGGGGGCGAATAGTGAACTGGCATCTGAATAAGTAATTGGGGTCGAAGACACCCTTGCAAGTCATTTAGAGCCACCAAACTTGGTACACGTATACTACGAGACAATACCTATATGAAGGTTCCATTAAGGTGACCCCTAGTAGCTCACGGACTAGAATTTTATTGAACATTTCTTTGTACATTGTAAACAAGTCAAGAACCTCTGGTCAGAGGTGGAAAACACAATAGCGGCACGTATCCAAATTAGAATTAAGCTCAATCCGACTATAATTGTATTTGGTATAAAAAACTTGATTATGGTGCACTTAGTACTCTACAGGTTGACGAGGTTAATCAAATTATTCTGTTAGCAAAAATGGTCATTAGTAAATATAAATATGGAAATTATCATATCAAGCTATTATTTGAATACAAAATGAGTTTGAGGAAGACATTTCTTAATTTTCTGTAACCTATAGCCGAATATTATATTTTTCATGTTCGTTCTATATTTGTATACCAAAGTATGTTAGTCTTATCTTTGTACTAGTTCACATCGGATGGCAATATTTGTAACAATGGAGTAACAAATCTGCTATCATTTTAACAATTGAGTAGT
This sequence comes from Hanleya hanleyi, assembly GCA_036873755.1. NCBI lineage: Eukaryota > Metazoa > Mollusca > Polyplacophora > Lepidopleurida > Hanleyidae > Hanleya > Hanleya hanleyi. The sequence goes on along the minus strand of JAVTVY010019505.1, from coordinate 20,046 downwards.
AAATCTGTTATCATTTTAAAGTTACAACTGTAACGCTTTCAGACATTATTATACAATAATTGATACAAATGATCTTTTATATCTAACAGGTGCCTTCAAATACAAAGAAGCAGAAAGTATCAAAACATATATTAGCATATATACAATGTAAAATTAATGGTAGCGGTGTCGTTAAAGTTGGCATTAATATTGTGGCAATTATGTAACAAATTTATTACAATAGTAACGCTCTTGAATACATTCATATCATAAGTGTCCGAAATGTATCTATTCCTTGCAGACTAGCAGAGAATAGAGAAGACAGTACCTACAAATTAAAGCGTAAATGTAACAAAAAGTATCGACCTGAAACATAAATTTATCATAAATAGCCAAAAGTATATTCTACTGAAGTCAATTACACTGATGTTTAAATGAGTGTCGTGTATTCTTCGCTTTTTTGCTATATGGCAAATGAATGCCCAGCGGTTAGTCCAGGGCTTAACTGAAATTGAAGAAAAAAAAAAAATCTACTGTTCTCAAAAATGTCGCACTGTTTCTTTCTTTCAGAAAGGCAAACTGATTCGTATTTATTAACTTAGTGATAACAAGATTAAATCTGATAGCTAATACTTTTGTCAAAATTTTGTAATCGGTGTTAGTTAAAGTGATAGGACGTCGGTTATTCAAGTCATCTCTTGATTAGCCCATTTCCTTTATGAAGATGTACCATCATGAAGATATGGTCTCGTAGTATATTGTACCAAGTTTGGTGGCTCTAAACCACTTACAGGGGTGTCTACCGATCCAGTTAATTATTCAGATGCCAGTTCACTATTCGCCCCCTATCTGTGGATATTGGAACTAATGGTACTATAATGAAGGTATGGCCTCGTTGTATATGTGTCCCAAGTTCGGTGACTCTAAACCACTTGCAAGGGTCACTACGAGCACAGTTACTTTTTCAGATGCCAGTTCGCTATTCGTCCCCTAGCGGCGGATCGCGGAACTAATGATACCATCATGTAGGTATTGTCTCGTAGTATATGTGTACCAAGTTTGGTGGCTCTAAACCACATGGAAGGGCATCTGTCAGCCCAGTTACTTATTCAGATGCCAGTTCACTATTCGCCCCCTAGCGATGGATAGTGGAACTAATGGTATGGTCATGTAGGTATTGTCTCGTAGAATATGTGTACCAAGTTTGATGGCCCTAAACCACATGGAAGGGCGTATGTCAGCCCAGTTACTTATGAAGATGCCAGTTCGCTATTCGCCCCCTAGCGGTGGATTGCGGAACTAATGATACCATCATGTAGGTATTGTCTCGTAGAATATGTGTACAAGGTTTGGCGACTCTAAACCACTTGCAAGGGTCACTACGAGCACAGTTACTTATTCAGATGCCAGTTCACTATTCGCCCCCTAGCGGTGGATCGCGGAACTAATGATACCATCATGTAGGTATTGTCTCGTAGAATATGTGTACAAGGTTTGGCGACTCTAAACCACTTGCAAGGGTCACTACGAGCACAGTTACTTATTCAGATGCCAGTTCGCTATTCGCCCCCTAGCAGTGGATCGCGGAACTAATGATACCATCAATCATGTAGGCATTGTCTCGTAGAATATGTGTACCAAGTTTGGTGGCTCTAAACCACTTACAGGGGTGTCTACGAGTCCAGTTACTTATTCAGATACCAGTTCACTATTCGCCCCCTAGCGGTGGATTGTGGAACTAATGGTACCATGATGTAGGCATTTGATAGTAGTATACGTGTACCAAGTTTGATGGCTCTAAACTACTTGCAAGGGTGTCTACGAGCTCAGTTACTTATTCAGATGCCAGTTCACTATTGGCCCCCTTGCGGTGGATCGCGGAACTAGTGGCGTCAAGTATGTGTACAAAGTTTGAGGACTCTAAACCACTTCCATTGGTGTCTACAGCTGTTACGATACTTTGAAAAGAGAACTGTGAACCGTGAACTGGCGTCCAGCTTCACAACCGAATAGTGAACTGTGAACCGTGAACTGGCAGCTAACTTCCCGAACATTGTTCAATCGTTTAGCATGACTGCCCGGTTATTGGACACTTTTTATGAATAATAGTCTGCAGGTCGGCCATGCAACCACGTATGGCCGAGAAAGTAACACTGGATAAAAGACTACATCTTTAGTGATAATTAAATCGTCATAAAAAAATATTGAAGAAAAAATACGGGAAGAGACTGGGAAAAGTTGAAACGCAGGGACCATCCACGGCATGAAAATGCAAGTTTGCGCCCAGTTATTGGACACTTTTTCAGTGATGGATTTATTTGAAACTAATCCACTTACTGTAAAATTGTTCCCCAGGCTTTAGTAAACCTCCAAGAATATTGAAACATGAATCCGCACTGTAGCCCACAAATGAGCTTTGGAATGAGCATCGAAGATTCAACCGGTCCCAAATTTTGCAGTTTTTGGGAGTGTCTATTATCCTTGGCTGTCAATCAGTGCTATTGTCACTGTGAGCCACATGTCATGCTATCGTAAACTGGCTGCTCCCGGGAATAGTTCTATTTTTAGACGGGAGTGGTGGAGAGAAATATACGTCGTTTGCCAAACTCCGGTCGTGTTGCACACCGAGATTCAGACTGAAGATTCTCCATATTTGTGGGAACATTTTCAGCCAAATTTCGTTGAATTTAAACCTGCAATCAGGAATAAAACTCTGAACCTGGAGGAAATTTTCTGAATTTTTTCACACAAATTTGAGACTATTTCCGACCCGCATGGGGGCTTAACGTGCACAAATTCCGTGAGTAAACAGAATTTAATCAGCGTGTCTTTGTAACTCAACTGTAAAATTAAATTTGTATAACAGTTGTCACGTAATATTCCCAGAAAATAGCCCCGCTGAGTCTAGGTGTCCAATAATAGGGCCTGTCCAATAACCGGGCAGTCATGTTATTCCTAGAGGCTTCCTAAGGTAACTCAACCACCAAACCTGTTAATTTAGAAAGAAGAATTATTATAGATTTTAGAATAGTAACGAACAACACTAACCCTAATGTGAATTTCTCAAGCTGAGGTGAAATATACAAGTGGACCGAACAATTTCTTGTCGAAGCCGACTCGACGCCAAGTGCATAACGGGATCAGGTCACTTCGTCCACAAACCAACTCGTCCCCAACCAACTCGTCCCCAACTTCAGTCAAGTCGTCCCCAACTTTGAGTCAACACGTCCCCAACCTTGAGTCAACTCGCCCCCAAATAAAAATCAAATTTTACTGACAAATTCAACATTTCTTTATGAACTTTAATTACATGCTATGTCCTATTATTGAATATTGATCGAAATTATAGCTCAAGGGTCGCTTACCATACGGATTTCGCTGTCCAGCAATTCAAATTATTTAAATTTCACGGTACATTTCTTAGTCTTTACAGGCGCTACATTTTAGAATAAATAAATAGCAAAGATAATAATTTTATTACTTGCAATTTATTTTTGCTTTTTCTTCACAATCTCTTTCTGTTATACTTCTGGTCTGGACTTGTCCTGCAAAAAGGTTGACTTAATCTTATAATCCACCAACTCATCACCACCATCAAAGGTAAGCTTCGAAGGATACATTTCAATGGGCAGCATAACGATCAAGTTGATTGACTGTCCATTGTTTTACTGAGTAGTCACGGACACTTCGTTGAACAATCGATGAATAAACTAACAGTTGGAGTTAAGGAGCAAGTTGCCTTTGAGTTTTGAAATATTAGGGTATAAAATCTACAGGGAGGGATCCAGGATACGCTGATAAACAGCTTGTATCACTGACGTCCCTTCTCTCCTTGTTCCCCCGCTGATTCACAGCGCATATTTCGCGCCTCTTGACCGTAAGGGGGCGCTCTGCACAGGCCAACCACCAATGACCAATGAATATCACTGTTACGGAAGAATCTTGGCAATATGAGTTGTCTCCCTTCTCAAACGTTCATATGTCGTTAACGGCAAAACTAACAATAAACGGACGGCAAAACAGCTCTCATTACGTTAATTTCTGAGTTAAGAGTGAACAGATTTTTGGATAACTTCCTCCATTGTTTAGTAAGGTTCGTCAACTGATTGCAAACATTTGTTCACTGATACCTTCAAATAATTAATAAATAAATCCCTGTAAATGTTGTTAATATCCCACTGATTAGACCACGCTTTATCGCCATGAGTATATAAGGAGATCAAGCTGCCTAGAATGATAACGTAAAAACACCGTTCAAATGTTTGAGATTTTGAATTGAATGTTGACTGTTAATAAAGACGGGGAAACGTTCCTGTGAGAGATGCGGTAAGAGGGCGTGTCGCTGTCAAAATATTGGCATGGCTTCCACATTACGTGAGAGTCGTGATCTCGTTATCATGAAGGCATGACGTAATTTCCATCACGTGAGGTAGTTACCCGTGGTTAGTATGGGGAATCTGGTTATCTCCGAGCTATTACGGAACGGCGATTGGGTAACCAGATAAAGCGCCCCCTTACGGCCAAGAGGTGCGAACTTGGCGATGTGAATCATCGGGGGGAACAAGGAGAGTAGGGACGTCAGTGATACAAGCTGAATAGTATGAGCGTAGATCCAGGACTGCATAACCCAATCAAAAACCAACCCATGCACCTGTACATAGACAATTCTTCTATTCTATTTATATCTCCATCCGCCCATTTATTATTATTTACTTATTTATTTATTTATATACTTATTTATTTGTTTATTTGATGATACAGCGCTTGTAAACATGTTTAACAAACTAAGAAATGTAACGTGTAATTAAAATAAAACATTGAGTTGATGGGCTGCGAAATCCGTACGGGAAGCGGCCCTTAAACTGCAATTTCAATCAATCAAAAACCAGGACTGCATCGCAGCTTCGTCGAGGCGTTGGTGAATTGAACGACCCAACCAGCTAGCAAATTCACACTGACTACTGACATTTTCTTCTTTGCGAACTCTATATTTTTGCAAACATGTAATTAATACGAACGTGTGGGAAAGGGGCTAGCTAATTATAAACATATACGGATCATATACACGTGTATCCCAGTTGTGCTCTTTATAAGTGCTATTTTTCTGTACATTTTTATCAAAAGACCTTGCCATCGAAATAAAACATATATTCAATATAATTTTACCTTAGTGTCATTTTCTGAACATGGGAATATTTGACCATATTCACTGATAAAATTTGATTTTTATTTGAGGACGAGTTGACTCGAGGTTGGGGACGAGTCGACTCAAAGTTGGGGACGACTTGACTGAAGTTGGGGACGAGTTGGTTTGTGAACGAAGTGACCTGTATTCTATATAACGACTAGAACAGCCTCAGAAATATCAGAAACATTATATGAATGACTTATTGTCATCAGAATCAAACAACATTAAACATTGCGAACACTAGCTAAATAATATATGGCCCTCACGTGTAGGCTATATATTATTTAGCTATGCGAACACTAGAAATTCTGCGTACTGGGTAGCCGTGACATAGGTCCTGTAATATAATGTTTGGAAACAAAATGGCAACCTTGGGCGAGGAGAGAGATAAATTGTCCGGGAAACTACAGAGGTTACGCGGCATGTCAGATCACCAAATTAAATAATCTAAGGTATTTATATATCAGTGTCACTGTTTGTGGTTCAACAGTCCCATTTTACATCGCGAAAAAGTCACATTGACTTGTCACTCCAGCAAAACGGGAGGGTAAAGTCGCCTTGTCAAGTGAACAACAACAACATGAACGATAATGTACACGTGTCCTTATATATCAGAATACGGGTATCACACCTCCCCCTACTTAATTCCTGAACTCTCCTGAGTTCATACAACACAATGTGTTATCCAAAGTCAACAGAATGGTAATGTCCTGTGCGAATATGAATGTAATCCATGAAACCGGATAAGCGACCACAGAAATATTTATGTAAGTAGGCATCGTGAAGATATCCTGTCATGGTAATAAGCCACTGTAACGCAAGGGCGTAGGCAAGGGGGGGCTTGGGGGGCTTGAGCCCCCCCCAAATTTTGACGGCCGGCAAAAAAAAAAAAGAACAAAACAAACAAACAAAGGAAAGAAAGAAAGAAAAAGAAACCATCATTGGTCCATTCCCGTCTCGCCGGAGGTAAAAGTGGCATACAGCCATAGCGCTGGATCTCTTTGGCACGTTTCTGTTACTCAGTTTCCAGCACAGGTGGCCGTTTTTGATGATGTCCAAGGACAGCTGAATTTGGAAGATGTGTTGATGTATCGTCGACTACTGTGGTTGGCCTGGCTGTCAGATCTAATGGCATTGAAGGGGCTGGTGAAGAAACGGGAGATTGGCTCAGTGATCAAAGGGATGCGAGTCGATGTAATGTTCACAATGGCTGGCACAGGTGCAATACTCAGGCTGGATGTAACAGTACAGGTTGAGACAGGGTTGACATAAATAGATGATGAGATGACTTGATCGAGGGAGCATTCTGATGACTGTGAGACAGGAGTAGACAGTGGGCTCGGCGACAGTGCTGTATGGGTGATCACCTTGGTGGTGATAGGTGTTGGTGTGTATGTTGGAACAAGCAGGTCACTGAAGATTGGTAAGGTTTGAATCGGAACAGATTGAGAAGGCGATGTGGTGCCCAAGTGGATGGAAGAAGATCCAGTTGGTGTTGTCGAAGGCAGATATGAATTAAATTTCCAGTCTGGAATGGACATGGATGTAAGCGGAACAAGGCCCGGCGGCACAACCATTGATGGTGACAACACATGTGATGTTGTTGAAGCTGGCAAGTTGAAAGTTCCTGGTGATGCTGGAACAGCCTGACTCACAGAAGTCGTGGCAGTAGGTACAGAACATGAAGGCAATAGACCGGCAAAGTCACAATCGTCACACTCTCCATACAGAATTGCGTGGGTTGCATCCAAATAAGGGATAGTGAATTTGGTTTCGGAGACTGCTCAGACTGGCGTGACTGCGAAGGAGACCTCTCGATGAACGTTGGATTTGAAAATCTCCAATATTTAAGATCTACTCCAAGAGCTGATGATATTGCTCTCAGCACAGGGGTTTCTGTTGTTTTGACCCCTTCCCCTAATGGTAGCGATGGAACATCCTGACCCTCGAGGACCGCCAATTTTCTTGATATGGCCATCATGGCGCGAGATTCACAGAGAATGCCATGTCCAAGTTCTGCCTTGACCCAGGGTTTTTCCATCTCTGACGCAGATTTGCACCACACAATGAATCCGGTAGAAACCATCTTAATATGAACAGGTGTTAAGGACAGGCTAATGGCAGGATCTGAAGGGTCATACTCCTTCCTTGCACGCTTAATTTGTGGTCCTTCCTCATGCACCGGTTTTGCAGCATTCCAGCCACTCTCCCACTCCGACAGGGTCCTGGATGTGCTCTTAGATAGTTTGACCCACTGCCGAACCAATTTCCTCGATTCCATGGACAGCGGGGAATCCCATTTTGGACAGCTCGACACATCCAGGTACTCCCGAGGGGTCAAGGTTATCCAGAACCCGTTGGACTCGGAATAGAACCCACCTGGTAAGTGGCGCACATCACTGCTATGGTATTTCCTGGCATGCTGCTGAAGCTGTGACATTCGTCGGAAGCAGTTCTCATCTTGGTTGCAGAAAACACAGATGACCTCGAGGTTAGCATGTATGCTGGACTGCAAATGGACTCTCAAGTCCTTACTGTTTGGGAACTCCATTCCGCAGTGACGACAATCCAGTCTCATGGATGTAGATGGCATTCTGCAAGCAAGAAAAAGAATGTATGTGGTCAGCCATGTATTAAGGAAGCCTGATGAAATAACTATCAAAGGTATCAGTACTCTTACTCCCACCCCATATGGAATCCTATGTGCGAAACAGTATCGGTCATCTATATGAAGAACTCTTGAACCATGCTGCACTCATAAGAGCACCAAGTTGTACGTTTGCCCCATGCAAGCAATACAAATACAAGCGTCTAGTCCGTCATTCATAATTCAGCCGTCGTCCATTAAAGAATATCCGCGTTCATAATCCAAAGACCTATTCCATATCCATATAACAGTATTAGCACCAAATTCAAAAAGACAATCAAGGACAACCCACTGCGTGCCAGTCCTAGGTTGATCAGGCCTTTACTGGACCGCAAAATTAGCTATACCCCATGGTCTACTAATTCTCCATTCGGGGTTCCATGTCCACCTGTTCCATGAGTTATCCATTCTTCAGTTTTCATGGCCGATTCTGTAACACTTGGTGGATATACCATTATCCTAATTATCTGATTTCTTGATTTGCTTGCTTCATGCAAGTGTTTTGCTGCCCTTGTACTTCATTAGGCGATCCACATGATACACCCTTGGCTGTTGCCTAGATGACCTCTTCACCATGTACGTTAGGTCATCTATCCTTTTTACAATAACGACAGGACACTGCCACTGGGATGTAAGTTTGGAACAAACGCCACGTTTCCTCACCGGGTTATACAGCCAAACTGCCTGTCCAACCTTGAGTACCCTCTCTTTAGACTTAATATCATAATCACGTTTCTGATACTCCGCTTTCTGCTTGAGGACGGCACGAGCAACTTCATGAGCCATCCGAAGTTTCTTTCTCAGCTCCATGCTATATTGCTCCAGGTTCATTCTGCTCGGATGTCTGGATGAGTGCCTGAAGAGGCATGACAACCTCCCTGCCTAATACCATCATGTTTGGAGAATTATTTGTACTTGGATGTCTGGAGGCCCTGTATGCCATCATCACCTGTGGAAGGAACTCGTCTCATCTGTGTTGCTTTTCACAATACATTGTCAACATTGTTGCCACAGTTTTGTTGAACCTCTCGATAGTCCCATTTGATTAAAGTCGCATGCTAGACGTTCGTGTCTTGTTAATTTGGAGCAGTTCACACATTTCTTTGAAGAGCAAAGACTCAAAGTTTGTCCCCTGGTCTGAGTGGACCTGTAATGGTGTTCCACATCTGCATATAAAGTTGTCCACCAATGCCTTGGCAACTGTAAAAGCTTCCTGGTTAAGCAGTGGGACTGCCTCCGTCCATTTTGTGAAGCAATCTGTAATTACCAGGAGATACTTATTACTACTGTACGTAAGAGTTAGAGCGCCTAGAATGTCAACTGCCACCCTTCCATGCCTCTCCAACAAGATATTTCCCCAAAGGTGCTCGCCCCACATTCTTAGGTGTTTTCCTAGCAGTGCACTTGTCACACCGAAGACAGTATTCTTCTGTGTCGCGCTTGATAGCAGGCCAGTAGAAAGCCTGCCCGATTCGACTCAACATTTTGTCAACTCCAAGGTGTCCAGCAGATGGGATATCGTGATAATACAGGTGTACATCATTCCTATATGCTAGCGGCACTATCAGCTGATACACCGTCTTTCCAGAACTGTCCACCCAGGATCGATGGAGCATGCCTCCAATCATCTTCAATCTGTCCCACTGGCGCCAAAGGGTCTTGAAGGAGGAAGACAGATGTTAAATACGGGTTGTCTTTCTCTTCCTCGAAGGCGAGTAAGATGTGACCAATGTTTTCCATCCTCTATTTGCTTCAGCCATACTTCACTGGGTGTCCACCCTTCTAATATCGCCATGGTGTGTTTAAGTCCCTCGGTTACTGGCGTTTTACTTCTGGTTACTGCCATTGCTTGCCCTGCAGTATCTCCATTGAGTACATCCGATTCAAAGGTGAGTATCTGCCGTTTCACAAGTAACCTCTTCTGAGTCATCATTCAACTGCTGCTTTTTGGCACATGCCTTACATGGTCTTCGTGACAATGCATCCGCATTGACATGACTGCGTGCAGCCCTGTGTATTACCTCTAAATTGTATGTCCCTAATACCTCCAACCACCTGGCAGTTTGGCCAGTGGGTTGTTTGATATTTTGCATCCAACTCACATCGGCATTATCAGTTCTCAGTAGGATTTTCTGTCCATAAAGATATGGATGGAAGTGCTTGAGTGCAACAACAACAGCAAGTAATTCCTTTCTGGTGACGCAGTATACCCGCTCATGCTTATTTAAGACACGGCTCATGTAAGCTATGACTCGCTCTGTGCCACTCTGTTCCTGTGACAACACGGCCCCGTTGCCTGGTCACTGGCATCAATATCCAAGATGAAAGGCCTGTTTGGGAGTGGGTATGCCAGTATAGGGGGAGTCAATAAGGCTTCCTTAAGCTCCCTGAAGGACTGATTACACTCTGCACTCCACTTGAATTTAACTCCTTTCTCTGTAAGCTTATGTAGAGATCGTGCCCTTGCCGCGAATCCGCTGACGAAACGACGGTAATAAGAGCATAATCCCAGGAAGCTCCTGACTTGTTTAGCATTCAGCGGTTGAGGTCATTGTTGTACTGCTGACAGTTTTTCTGGGTCAGTCTGGATACCTTCTTGAGATACTACATGTCCCAGAATTTTTTTTGGTCTTTGGAAGAGAATACACTTCGAGGGTTTCAGTTTTAATTTTGCCTCTTTGAGCCTCTTGAAGACTCGTTCCAATCTCTCTATCACCTGTTCGAATGTTTCACCCGGAATCAAAATGTCATCGATATAAAGTATACACTCCTCGCAATGGAGTCCTGTTAGTACATCCTCCAGTAGCCGTTCAAAAGTCGAAGGTGTGTAAGACTTGTTTGTCCATGGTATATATATATGGACGTCTCACATGTTGTAAGACATGTTGGTATCGTGACGTTCATTTGTCTACGAAACTATCTTACATGTTTTCGGGAGTGGACTCGGGTGTGTTAACATTACAAGCGTCTAGTCCGTCATTCATAATCCAGCCGTCGTCCATTAGAGAATATCCGCGTCCATAATCCAAAGACCTATTCCATATTCCATATAACAGTATTAGCACCAAATTCAAAAAGACAATCATAGTATACATAAACATAGGCTTGTTTCCTGCAAGAGAGAAGCGGTCAACAGTTTTCAATGATGCCGGCAAGACATCATGATGTTCCAAAAATATCAAATCCGTATCGCTGATCAGTATTCTTAATCCATAATATTCGTTGTAAAGTCGTCATCTAAGGAATGATGTATCTCAGTCACGCTTTGATTGTGACTGTTCATATGAATACCATGAGGATCTTGAAGTACATGGGTTCATACGGCCCCTAGCCCCGGGTTAAGCGGAATTAGACACAAGTTACGAAACGTAGCGCCATAGATCTTGCACGCTACGTTCGTATTTTGCTATCAGCATGCGATATGTATCGCCAAATTTGAGAAACTTTGAGTGGAGGCGCTTGGTGGAATAGCCCTGTTTTATAAGTTTCTGCAACAATGTTTTGTGACGTTGATTAAAATCGTCACATTTAACACAGGATCTAGCAAATGCTACTAAGCGAGATATGTATACGCCATATGCAGGTCCCACTGGAATATTACTGTCCAGAAAGGGATAGTTTACGATGTCGAAATTGTAATCATCTCTTTTGTCATGAAGTCGACGAGAGAGAATGCCCGCTTCATTTTTATAGAGATATAGATCTAAATATGATGTGCCTGTAGGGCTATCTGTAGTTTCCTTCAAATCCAGTGAAGGTGGATATATATCCTTCACTGCGTCATTTATATAGCGATTAACCACAGCGAGAAGATCGTCTATATAGCGTTTGGTGAATGAGAAGGAGCGGGCTTTGAATGGATCGGTTTTTGAAAGCGCTTGCATATAGTCATATTCATAAGAGAACAGATACAGGTCAGCCAACAGGGGTGCACAATTAGTACCCATTGGAATACCTAAATGCTGCTGATATATTGTGTTGCCAAATTTCACATAGATATTTTTAATGAGAAATTCAAGCAACTCTATAAACAAAGAAACATCCCATGAATGATATCTCTTGTATGTAGTCGAGCTAAATGACTGTATTACATGTACTGCTCAACTCAGGAACTCAGACAAACACAGTATATGTGGTATGGATGAAATATGTTTTAATCAATCAATCCATATCAATTTTGTATGTGAATATTGCAGATAAAGGAGATGGTTTAAATTTTGGTACTTTGATAATTTAGAAACAATTTTATTCTGCCCGAAAAGGACATGCCTGGTGGGCTGTCATCATGCCCTGGAAACAGCCGGAGCATGGCTCTAATGTTGGGTTGGGAAGAACATGACTGCAGTACCTGTTTACAAAAGATAAAGATGCAGACTGCAGCTCATGTCTTCCCTCAGTGGCAGTTGGAACAGAAGAGGACATGCACAAATATACTTTGCATGATAAATACATAAAATTGTTGACATGTGGAACATACTCTCGCCACAACACAATACCAAAATAATCTTTGACACACTAAACATCTATGAAAACCCAGCCACTGCATAAATGTCATATTTTGGATCATATGTCGATATGACACAAACAGATATAAGGAGATCAATAGAAAGGGCGTATGTTCTCAAATACTCTAGGAAATAGTGATGTGGCGATGAAGCATATCCAACATGTCAACAAACACATATATGTTAGATCAATTGACCATAAAGGCAAATAAAGTATTCAAATACCCTTACTTGAAATTGTTCAAACCTGTTATTGTTTGTAAATACTGACTTATAAACAAATCAATCTTCAGTTTGAATATAGTATAAACATTAACTCCAAAGGATTGACAAACAATGTATTGAGATCTGCTGTGTCATTAAATACCCTAAAACAACAGAGTTAGGCAGGCAATGCCTCCATGGAGCAATACACATTACAAAGGGAGAATTCAAATTCCCTCTGAGCCTAAAATATAACACAGAATAAAGCTAAACACTGATGCATGGTTAACCAAGTTACCTATACCCAGAAGTAACAAACATCACCAAGACAGTGCAAGATTCGTCTCTAAAATTTAGACTATGTTCAAATATGTGACATCCGTTAAAACAAAGCACTACAAGTTCCAAATAACTTTGCAGCTAAATCTGCCTAGTTAATACAGCAAAATCTCAACACACCGTTGCACTAAACTCTTAACAAGTCAATTGCAAATACTGTTTAACTCAACTTGAAAATAAGTAAACTTCTCTCACCTGTTTACAAAAGATAAAGATGCAGACTGCAGCTCGTGTCTTCCCTCAGTGGCAGTTGGAACAGAAGAGGACAATATACCATGTGCTCAGTAGTTTTGAAGGCAAAATCACATGACCTCTGTGTAAACAGATGGGGCTCTGTACAGAGGGAGACCCATATATTTACTTTGAACTAGTAAACAATCAGAGACTATAGTGACCAGTCCCTGAGGGGTTACAGGTGCGTTTGCCAAACCAAAAGGCATAACTATAAACTGATAGAGACCCTGTCTGGTTGTAAAAGCAGTCTTGTGTTTATCCTCTTCAGCTAAGGGAATCTGCCAAAATCCTGAGTTCAAATCGAGACAGCTAAACCAGCGAGCACCCGAGAGAGAATCTAGACACTCGTCAATTCTTGGTAGAGGGTATGCATCTTTTAGAGTCACATCGTTTAGCCTTCTAAAGTCTAAACAGAACCTAGGGCTTCCATTTTTCTTGGTGCAGAGTACTATGGAGGAGGCCCAAGTACTAATGGATGGTTCAATGACACCGCGACTACTCATCTTCTGTATTTCCTCTTTCTCAATGGCATATTTCCCAAGCGGTAATCTACGGTGTGGTTGCCTTATTGGCGCTGCACTTCATGTGTCTATGGTGCGTTTTAATCTATCTGTACGTCCAAGGTCATCTGCTGACTTTGAGAAAACTGACTGATTCCTTATGAGAAGCTCTGCTAACTGGCCTTGCTGTTCAAGAGAAAGGTGAGTTGAACTTCGTGCCAACAAATCTTGAAGGTGCTCTGGTACAGAATCTGGCTGGGGACACTCTTCATCAGATGTTGCCACTGTACAACGTATATCACCGTCTACCTCGTGAAATGATTCACATGTCCCTAGTCTCATCCCTTGATAGATAATGATGTCCTCACTGTTTTGGTTGATCAGTAGAATTGCTAACTCTGTCGATTGTGTATCAATTATTCCATTCAGCATCCGAATACCTTTCTCCTGAAGCAACTCCATTGAAGGCTCAACCAACCCAGTAACGGCCAGGTACTCACTCTTTGGAATACTAATTGATACCCATCAAACAGTGTGTTCTGGAACTGTAGTCAATACCCGGACTTATACTAAACATGTCATTTGTGCTTCTCCATTATATCCAACATGGGATAGAAGAGTTATCAGTCTCCAGTTTTAGCCACTTGTAGTCTATCTTATCTTAGTCTTAGAAAATCTTGTCCAAGTATCCCAGGCACATTCTCATGGCATCAGATTGTATATCCCCTATTGCCGTATATACCCTCTGATGTCAAAGTGGGGCTAATTGCGGCGCGCAGCTTTTCTGCGCATGGCTCTCGCCCAATCAACAGCCTCCGTTACTAAATGAAGCGAGCTTGTTGAGATTACCGAATGGGGCCGATGATTTCCGAAAAGCTCAGCGTAACTTCGGCGAGCCAATCAACATAGGCGTTGTATATCGACGAGAACGAACAGCGGCAAATCTTTGAGGGGTGTCCTGTTTAAAAAACCGGATTGGTATTTGTGATCTGCCAGTCAACTTTCATCATGAACGAGCAAGTAAATGTACTTCGAGCCCTGGGATTTACTGCCACATATCTTGGACCTGGCGATTGCGACAGAGAAAAACTACAGGAGGGACCTTATTCATTTGTATTCTCAAGCCTCGAATTACTGTTAAACCAGGAAGAGAACCGTGATTTGCTAATTAAACACGGGAAAACCACGGCGGCTATTGTCGCCGACGAGCCTCATGCGGTGATTCGATGGTAAGTTTATAAACAGGTAAATTATATTAATAAAATAATAATGAATTATAATATAAATTTTGAATATAATTTTGTTATAATACTGTTATTGCCATTTTTTAATTCAAAGCCAATTTATTTGATAAACATTTTTTAGTTTGAGCAAATTTAAATAAGTTGTTTTGATAAAAAATTGCCATTTAAAAAAAAAATAATCAATTGTTAAATTAAATCACAGTTGCACAGTTGCAAAACTGAAATCCGTTATTTTCGGACAAAATCTTAATATTATTTATGGTTATAACCAGGGAAACACATTTAACTGCAGATATCTTATTATTTAGTACTGTGGGGAAATTAGGCCAATGATGTGTTCCTATGCATATTTCTCGTCCACCTCCTTCACTGATTGTTTTTATTACTTACTTGTTGCACATAAATACATAATAATATATACCTCGCTAAGTTCAGATGAGTAATTTTGGCTGAGTAATTTTTCAATATTATATTTTGTGTTGACGTTGATTTGTGTTTGTTACCCTCCCTCACTGAGTTCAAGACCGGCAACATGAAACACAGAGATTATTCAATATACATGGCCATCATATAATTTTCTGAAAGACGCACGCTTGTTGATTGTCTGGTCATATCTACCACATGCTTGATCCATTTTCCAGGGTCATTATCAATTAATGCTTACAAAAGCTCTCAGCGTGAATCGGAATGCTAAACTGTCAAATGTTGTTTGCAATATGACCGCCCGTCTCCACGCGGTGATCAGCTGTGATGACGTAGCCAGTCGGGAAATATAACACGCTCTCTCATTCGCTCAGCGGAAAAGACGCAATGCGGCTGCGCGCCAGGCATTTGTATAGGGGTGAAGTCAGAGTCTTGTTTACCGACGGGTTGGAGGTTACAAACTCTGACGTTGGGAGAATGCTGTAGTGAGACATCTGTCTTGCTACTGTATCTGAGTCGAAGACCTGTTCACGAACGCGAAACAGCATTACCAATGGCAAACGATGAGATACTGTGTATAAGTGTTATGACAGTGTATCATGTGGTACCAGAATGAACAGCAGCCCTGATAAAGTGACATACCATGTTATGTCACAAATCACCACACTATGCTGATACACATTTTCTCCAAGATTCATTCCAAGTTTGACTATTCCATATATCTGAAGTTTTTCTCCATTCGCTCCCTGAATGTTAATCGATAAGCCCTGTAACACTGGCCTTGACATCGGAGGTATGCAGTTGAATACCTCCCAAGAAAGTAATGTCATTGTCGAACCACTGTCTACCAGTAATTGCACAGGTTATTTGATTCCATCTACCATAGATGAAACAAACATGCCATTGTCCCACTTTCTAATCTTATTACTCACTTGACCTATGCGAATAGTAACTCTCTTTTCATTAAGTGTTCCTGGAAGATTTGTATCTTCACCTGTAATCTGTATTTCCCTGTTCAGTTCAGGCCTCTCCTCGCCCATCTGCCTTTGGCCTACAAGGGAGACGGGTTCTCGTTTCCCTGTGATGTAGCTGCCCTGCTTCCATCACGTGCACGATGTGGACAAATTTTGCAATAATGGTCATCCACGCCACAAATAAAGCAGCTTTCATTCCCTCGTTTATAAGAATTTCCTTGACTCCTGTACCTAGAGAAAGCAGCATTGCCCCTATTCTCGAGTTTCTGTAGGCGATGAAGCACTTCCTGTAAGTTACTCATGTCAGCTGTTTTAGTCCCATGCTCAGGCTTTGCATAATCCTAATTTATCCTGTTTTCTTCTTATCTACCACTAGGGCTTCATAGCGTTCGATAACGTTTACTGCTTCTGCTATGGTCCTGCACGATTTATCAAAATATCTACATTTCATCTCCACAGGTATGCTTTTGTACAACTGATTCAGTGCTAATGCCTCTTGTGTGTGGAGTACCGACGTCAGAGTAGGCTTTTTGAGCCATTTGACGCAAGTCGTCACCCAAGGTTGAGATTGTTTCATCTGGTTGGCGAACTCTGCTCTCAAGTTTTGTTAACCACCTGTTTTGTTGGCGGCTACTGCCAAAGCGTTGCTCGAGTTTTCTAGCCAACACCGAGAATCATCGTTTTTCATCTTCCCGGAGTCCAATGCAGAATGTCCTTGCTGGCCCCCTTAAACTGGCGGCAAGGGAGAGAACTTTTTCTCGTGGTGTCCACAACCCTAACTCAGCGCAGTCCATAAAATGGGAATAGTACTCCGCCCAGTCATGTTTTCCATCATATGGCTCTGGATTAATCTTTATAACAGAGTGACGTTCACTTCTCATTGGGGAGAAATCACCATAGCCATGGTCACCTGACACACTGGGCCTATGTCTAAATCTAAGATCTGGTAAATCCAGCTTCCTGCACTCAGAAACAGTTTTCATCATACATTAGTTTCGACATTAGTTTCCGACGTGTCCAATGTGTATGTGAAGTTTGAGCGAGATTGGCCTCCGAGTCTAGTGATCATAACTTCAAGGAGAATCTGTTACCAGAATTGCGTCAATTCGCAAATTTGGGTGAATAACATTTGAGGACAGCGGCAAAACTATTGAATCTACGTTACCTAACCCCTAACCCCTAACCCCCGTTCAAACGGTTGGCATACTTCCGAAATAGCTGTTCCTGTACAATATAACGCAGCAAACTGGAAGGCTGTACCTCTCGTGGTTCCACACTTGCTAGGTTAGATGTGTTCCGATTCTGACAAAATTTAAGATGGGGGCACAACCTGGTCATTTGTGAATGCATCTCCAGTATTACGCACGTTCTTCCATCGAAATTTCTGTGTTGATGTTGGCTTATCCTTTAGTGTAGGGGTTGTCAATCTTCACCATCACCGTCACTGGAGATGCATCACCGCCATGATTTTAGACTGAACATTTATCTTAATTTATTACATATTTTATAGGAATTTGACGTATGAAATTATCTTATATAAACCTCTA
Organism: Hanleya hanleyi; assembly: GCA_036873755.1. Classification (NCBI taxonomy): domain Eukaryota; kingdom Metazoa; phylum Mollusca; class Polyplacophora; order Lepidopleurida; family Hanleyidae; genus Hanleya; species Hanleya hanleyi. The sequence goes on along the minus strand of JAVTVY010019505.1, from coordinate 2,262 downwards.
TCATTGTGCTTGTGGGATCATTTGCACCATTTGTGGGAAGTTGATGCTGGGTCGACATCGGGCCTTACAGACTAGTCTTTTGTGTTAGATGCCGTCATTTACATCTGACGACGATACAGCTCACCAATCTCCAATGTACGAGTTGTCACAGCGAAACAGCTCACCAATTACCAGTATACGAGTTGTCAGAGCATTTCCATCATAGCTCTCTAGATTTGTATCTAATACCGCTTATGCCGGTGCTAGGGGCCGTATGGTCATATCATCCAAGTTGCCACATGATCAGGTACAATAAAAGCGTACCTGAGATACAACACATATCACGAATCGTTAGATTCTTGGTATGTGCTTTAGAATAAGTTAACCAGAAGACTATTCTGTGAAGTCATGTGACAGTAGTATACAAAGAGTGATCTGGCAATGTTTTCACCCGGATGTAACTCTGACGTCACAATTAGTGGTATGTAAGCGTGATTGTGATTGGCTGGTGAGGAGTGGGAGGCGTGGTCTGTGTGTGGTGGGAGGTGGGACCAAGATGGCGGCCAGTTTTTGTGTCGTGTGTGGTGTGGGTACAAGATGGCGGCCAGTTTTTGTGTCGTGTGGTGTGGGTACAAGATGGCGGCCAGTTTTTGTGTCGTGGGAGGTGTGGGTACAAGATGGCGGCCCGTTTTTGTGTCGTGTGGTGTGGGTACAAGATGGCGGCCAGTTTTTGTGTCGTGTGTGAGTGTGGGTACAAGATGGCGGCCAGTTTTTGTGTCGTGTGGTGGGGGACCAAGATGGCGGCCAGTTTTTGTGTCGTGTGTGAGTGTGGGTACAAGATGGCGGCCAGTTTTTGTGTCGTGTGTGGTGTGGGTACAAGATGGCGGCCAGTTTTTGTGTCGTGTGTGAGTGTGAGTGCCTGCCTGCCTTCCTGTCTGCCTGCCTGCATTCTGCCTGTGTGGAATGCATGTACTGACTTGGTTCTGGGTTTTTTTCCATCACGGTTGTGCGCAGGTGTATGACGTCACTTCCGGTCTGCGTGAATCGGGCGTGACCTGGGACTATGGGATGCATGTACTGACTTGGTTCTGGGGTTTTTCCCTCACGGGGAGGTCACGTGATCAGTTCAAGGTCATATCCATTTTTATCGATATGTCAACCCCACACCCAGTCCATTAAATGCTCCTTCACCTATGCTTCAATTTGATACCTCACTCGACCTGTGGTGTGAGTGAGTGCAAGAATGTATTCATCCGCGGTGATGCAGTCATGTCTGGCGGTGATTCGGTCTCGGGAAAAAGCTTCCTTGCCCAATGCCTACGGACTTTACCGAAGATACACGGACGTACACGAAAAGACGCGAAGGTGAACGCCATTGTGGGAAACCTCCCACAGACAGGTCAGTACATGCATTTCTATGTTGTTCACGCATAATAAAAGGATTGATCTGTAATCTGTGTTGTTGTTGTTGTTGTTGCTCCCTTTTTTTTGGACTAACCCATCAGAAAACCCATCTTTCCGGAAGTAGAAACTTCTATCAACAAAGCACAAAAATTAACACTAACTTCCATTATCCTTTTCCCAAAGAAAAAAATTTTTGGTACATTTTTTGAAATTATTGAAGTGGGGACAAGGGGAGGGGGGGAGGGAAATGGAATAGCCAAAAAAATTTTTTTTTAACATTTAATAAAAAAGGAAAAAAAGATTCATGGAGCCAAAAAAAATCTTTTTCATTTTCTATGTTTTTTTAACAATTAAAAAAGGGTTTGAAAAAAGGGAAAATGGGGGAGAAGGGGGGGACAAGGGAGTAAGCAAGGTGGATGGAATAGCCCCAATTTTTTCTTTAAAAATGGACCGATGAGGTCGAGTGAGGTATCAAATTGAAGCTTAGGTGAAGGGGAATGTAATGGGCTGGGTGTGGGATTGAACTATCGGCCTTCTGCGCATGCGCGGTGGCCGAAGGGTGTGAAAATAGCCTTAATGGAGCTAGGGGATAGCCAAAATTTTTTTTTTTTAAAATGGACCAATGGGGTCGAGTGAGGTATCAAATTGAAGGTCAGGTGAAGGAGCATCTAATGGGCTGGGTGTGGCGTTGAATTAGGGTGATTCTGCGCATGCGCGACGGCCGAAGGGTGTGAAAATAGCCTTTTTGGAGCTAGGAGAGCCCCTAATGGACCAATGGGGTGGAGTGAGGTATCAAATTGAAGGTGAGTTGAAGGGGCATCTGACGGACTGGGTGTGGGTTGAATTAGGGTGATTCTGCGCATGCGCGGCGGCCAAAAG